>JAJDMY020000270.1:0-56940 GCA_022345705.2 Sabuloglossum arenarium
CAACAATCTTCCCGCGCATATAGGGAGTTAAGTCTTTCCCTCGAGGTCGATTGGCACTAATAGCACGCAATGGAGTGCGCTGTGGTGGCATAATTATGATGTTAAATAAATAAGATGGATGAACGACAAACACGAAAAGTCGCGTATTTACGCGTTTTGGCCCTTACATATGGTCGCTTATTGTAGATTGAGAACGGCGTGGCGAGCAGGAGCTTGCTCTAGAAAAGAAGAGTTCCTAGAAGAGGAAAAGGGGTCACTTAATGCCTTTTGCGATATCCAGCACATGTGCCTGGTCGACGCGTCCAGGTCATTCTCTCCGGCACAGCTGAAACTGTTGAACAGCTGCAAGTCAATCGGCAGGCCGATCTTGCTGCTGGCGCAGCCCATGCATTGAGTCGTGCTTTCCAACATACAGCCCACCCCTGACCAAGCTCGAACCCTGGAGTGCTAAAAATTTCATTTTGCACACCTAGGAGGCAAGGCTATGTGCAGGCCATTCACGCCAGCTCAGCCAGTATGGAAGGCTGGAATGAGACATTCCTCCCTCCACGGCATTGCTGATGGAATGCCGCGATCCAATCCATCCCGCACCACCAGTTCCCTGTCTGCACCCCCCCTATAGCAGCGTATCTGGAAATGTTTACCCCCCCTCCTATACGCAAAGCCCTTCAACTCCGCCAGTGTGCCTTGTCGCGGGTTTAAAATAACTGCTGTCTGAGCTCCAGCGCTATCCAACAGTACCCCACCCACAGCAACTTGACACGTCACAAGCCCCGCTCCTTCACTGCAAGATTGCCCCTGGCTTAGCAGCCCTCCCAAAGCTGCCTCGGTTCGAAAAGAACTCCTGACTGATTCCATGCTACGTGAACAGCGGATCAGGGGGCTTATCATGCATTTCGTAGGTGATTCGCCAGAGGTGCGAAAACATGGAGACTCCTGGCATGGTCAAGGGCGCTTTAGTCTGTAGGAGTAGGAATATGGCAGCCTGGGCGAGTTTCATCAGTCAGAATCATATCTGCCTCGCCTCGCGGAAGTGGGGTGTTCTTGCGTCATTTGGCGCTAACTATGTGAGATGCTAAGGCGCTGGATGTTGAGATCTCTTGTGATTAGTTTTGGTGTCGCCGGATCGAAAGGGGCTTGGGGGTGAGGGAGTTCAGGGCGAGCTGGAAATTGACACGCACACCCTGTCTCTGCCCTCCCTCTTCCGGGTTTAGCCCGTCCGAACTTCGTGCTTTGCCGTCTTAGAACCAATAGATATAGCCTTGAGCTGTTGGCGCACTAAGAGTTGTCGCTGAAAAACGTCATTCACATGCCCTCTACCGCACCATCAACAGGACTATGCTCCCCTGCACGCTCATTTAGGGCCTCGCCGCTGGCTACGCCTCGGAAAGTCCTCCTGATCTGCTGTCTATCCCATAAACTCCTGCATGACCCACCGGTCTCACCAAAGAGCCCTGCCACTTTCTTCGCCGCACCGTCACCTCCACCGCCTCTCATCTGACCGGACTCTAGTCTAAGGGTGAGACGTCTTGCAGGCAGCCGTATACAAACGCTCCCGCTTTGGTAGACGACGTATGTGAAGGCTGATAGGGTCATTCCCCTGCTCAGCTCTCCTAGGCGGATTGATGGGAGGCTGTGTTACAAGCATCTGAAGGCACCGCGATCCGGCTCTAAAGATGGACTCTCAACAACACCAGAACAAGTGACTTCAACGGAGTCGCGTTGACGAAGTGACCAGCGAAGGGCTCAGTGATATGTATCCAGGTAAAAAGCGAGACACCGGATTCTCCGATCCCTTGCAAGCGGTCTCATAGAGTTGGATCAACAAGTGTCAATGAAGTGGTATGTTGTTCGGAGAAACGGATCCTTGACGGGCACAATGACGCCAGCCCCGACGTCCCCTGTCCACATTTTCCCCCATAGCCCAATCAACACAAGAGATAGCTTTAACTGAGCTGAAAACCAAGGTGCACAGCGCGCAATCCCCTAATCCCCTATCCCATGCCATTCTATACGAGCATCCCCGTCATTCTTCTCCTCAAGCCAGACTGGAAGCTGGTGCAACGCTCAACTAGAGCATTGAGCGGACTTCTATACCCAACATGGAGGGGTGTTACGGTTATCGCCAGGGACATCTCTTATGTCCGCATGCGGTGGCAGAGAGGAAACGATGGTGACCTGCACAAATTCTCAGCCAAAAATATAGATTATCAAAGAAGACGCGAAACATGCCTATGTAGAGCCAAGGAAAGAGGAGCTTGAGCAGAGGAATTGGGAGAGCAGAGTAAATTCCTAGTCCTTTGCAATATGATCGTTCCATTGCTGGCCATAAGGCGATGGTCTGTGAGCGTAAGGGTGTACTGCGTATTTGGTCGCGAATTCAAAAGTTCGGGTGTCGATGGATGGACATTGCTTAGTTGATAAGAGACATACGTTCTTCATCTCAGATACCAGAGTAAGATCCAATATCTTGTGCATCTTTAATGTTAAACTGGCCTTGTCCACAAGATTCCGAATGCGGACAAGTGTGACCCAATCCCAATTATGTTTGTTCATTTGTTCATTTGTTCACCTTCACCGCACGCGTCGCTCGCTCGCGTGTCGGGTCCAAGAACGGCCAGCGCCCAGCACGACAACGAAAATCTGCCCGTTGGTTGTCTAACAAGGAAATCACCTCGTCGATTCCAGCCCACGCAACCAGCATAGATTTCTTTGGCCTGGCCTCTACTCGACGGAGGGAGTCTTTGTGAGAGCCTTTAGCCAGAACAAAGAGCGAACAATCGTATATGTCCGCCGAAACTCGCTGGCAGCTTCGTGCGCCTCACAGCTCATCCGCATCCTCATCTTTGGCTGTATCCACGATCATATTGCCCCTCAATAGCGAATTTCCAGGAAGTGAAGCCAGTGAAAAAAAGAGTATTCGGTGACCCCTCATGTGAATGATCCTAAACCTGTCTGAATAGCGCGCAATACCATAAGCGGATTCCCAATCAGGGTCAACAATAGAGCTTTTACTGAACTGTTCAATAAGACGTGAGTTCCAGCCCCTTCGATTTACCAACTAAAAGCGTGCGCACATTCGAAGGAAATCCTCGCACCCGTGCTTTCCTCTTGTCTTTCTTCTGATAGAGCTACTTCCAAAAAATACATTCCATCCGCAAGACTCATAAAGAATCAAATACATCGCGGTAGGACTCCACTGACATGGCTGAATACAGAGCGCAGCTAAAATGGTTACTCCAGTCCGCTCCCGACGAGGCGGGCTCATCAACCTCACTCCGGGTTCCACTCGCAATAGACGCTTTCAACCACCTGATCCGGAGCTTCCTGCAATCCACACCGGCATCAATCGTTTATACGGTAGCTCAATTCCAGTACTACCAGACTACAGAGACACCGGAACTCGCATTTCACAGCTAGACTTTGGCGACATGGGAGGCAGTCGCTCTCAAACCTCGCAACCCGTCCCAGCTCCACCGGTTGCAGCTTCCCAGGCTACCACAGCTCGAGGAGAGCGTTTGTTGAATAGAGAAGCTAGACGTGCGGCTAGCATCGCATCTACTGGTAAGCCTACTTCGCTACTCCGCGTGGTTTTAACTACGTTTCGTATGCTTTGAAATATCACTGACAAGCACATTGTTATCTCTAGCTGCTGGAACGCAAGTGCTACAAGAATGTATGCTAGCATAAATTTCTTTGTGTTTGCACTGATTGATCTCTTCTCCTGTGTGGGCATCCTGGCCAATGGCTAACATTCCGTATCTCTAGCTGTCCCTGCTCTGGCTCACCCTGATTCTAAGACCTGGCAGCAGGAGACAGGCGTAAATGGGGATGTTCACTCCAGGGCTGCAAGAAGCGGCTGGAGTGTTTTCCGCCGAAACCGCGCTGATCCGAATGAACAGCGAGAGCCAGTAGATGACTTGGGCCAATTCTTCGTATACGATGGTGCCGAACAAGGGCAGTTTGGTACACCTGCACCTATCACATGGATTTTCAAGCGCATTTTTCCATTTTTCTTGATGTTGAGTCTCCTGCTTCTCATCTTGTGGGGGTTCAGCCGCACCGGAGTCCTACAGAGAGTCGATTTGTCACGGTTATTACCAACAATGCGTCCGCGTCCCAACTACCTAATACCGTCTAGTTCGACGCGCGAAATTATCGATGAGATCAACGCCGCAGTCATAGGGCAGTCTTCTGAGCATTTTCGAAATATCTCCAGCCAGAATAGCGAGATAATGCGAAGTATGGACGAAAATTTCTTAGGCCTCAGAGAAGACTTGAAACTTTATGCTCTTAACGAAACAGTTGTGGCAGAGTTTAAGAAAGTTTACGAAATCCTTGGAAGGCTTACTCAGAACTCTGTCGACCACGATGAGAGTATCCGGTCTGTCTTGTCCAAGAGCGCCACAGGCGACTTGGTGATCGAACAGGGCTTTTGGATAGCGCTCAGGGATAAGATTGAGCGTGAATTTGGTATGCGCAAGTTTAGCTCCAGTGACGTGGATCTGTGGGCCGAGTTCATTGAGCATAACGAGTCACGAATGCGTCCATACATCGCTGATGCGATTGACGGACTCCTAAAGAAGGCCCGCGATGAAGGTGTGATAGTCACTAGGAATCAGTTCCTCGAGATACTCCAACAGAATTCCGAGAAACAATCCAAGGAGATGGGCATGCTGACCCAGCGTATGGATGGCATCAAAGATGAATTGGAACACAAGATTACTATCGCTGCAATGCGGGAAGTCGAGGCTTTGAGTCAACGTATCTCCGGCAAGATTCCTAAGGCCCAATTAGAAGCTCTGGTACAGGCGAACATCTATCGCAATAAGCAGGAAGCACTGAGCAGTATAAACTACATGTCCCCTGGCATGAACGCTAGGCCGGATGTAAGGGTCTCATCACCAGTGTATAAACAACCACGCAACTTACCGGACCTGGTCCGAGGATTCTTTTTTCCGATGCCAAGGTACATACCTAAACCCATAGACGTGGCACTCCATGGCTGGCAAGAACCCCACGATTGTTGGTGTGCTTCGAATAATTCTGAAACGCTAGGCAACGCTCAGTTCGGAGTCACCCTTGGAACAGATATCTACCCTAAGGATATTACTGTTGAACACATTCCGCGAACCGCCGTGCCCAATATACGAACCGCACCCAAGGATATGGAGTTGTGGGTTTCCGTCATAGGCGAAGCAAAGCAGGAGAAGATCGAAGAGGAGTCTGAGACTCGCCTTGGTCCGACACCCCCTCGAGGCCGCAAGCTGGATAACAGCTACTTTCGTATCGCGAAGTGGCAGTACACACCATATAGCATCAATCATGTGCAAAACTTTCCGGTGCAGGTGGACATGGAACGCCTGGGAATAGCCGGGAGAGACTATTTGATTAGAGCGAGAACAAACTGGGGGGGGGACTTTACCTGCTTCTACCGGGTGAGGATGGGGGGAAAGGCAATTGGTGTAACTTCTTGGGGAGTGTAGGAACGATTAAGGGACCGGTAGATGGACAGTTCAGAACGAAGTTTCTGACAGCATTTCCTTAAAGCAGTTGAGCAGAATTGTCGATTGGATCCTGTTTTGAACCCTGGATCACGTCGCACTCATGTATGCAGCTGCGTGTTGATTTTTTTTTCTTTCTTTCCAGGACTCTATCAATAAGAGATCTGTTCGGTGATGGGAGCAGGAACATGTGGTAGAACCAATACAAAGAGGCCGTTTTCAAATGAACATGCGATGAGTAATGTGGCTATCGTAAGAAGATGGGTGCTTGACCGGTCTACGTTAAGGCTTAACTAGATTATCATGCTCACTATCCTCATCAGTCTCCTCTGATTCTTCCTCACTAGTTTCGTCATCACTTTCGTTGACATCCTCGTACTCATCCTCATCCTCGTCCTCGCCCCCTTCCTCCTTTCCTTCCGCTAACCAATCATCCAGTGTTTTTACTTTCGACCCAGACAGGGTATTATTGGTACTGCTCCATGACGAAGCTTGTCCATGTGCGCCCTTACCAATGGGTCGGACTGCACTATCCAATCTATCTCCGGCTGGCATATCTTTCTTTCCAGTATATTCCATTCTCAATGCGCCCTCGTTCCTCACTGATCTATCTGGTTCATCACCTTCCTCGACCCAATCTGGGAGAGGCTCATAGCCGCTTATTCCGTTCATGCCTCCATCCTCAGCAACGACCAAACTCGCAGACCCTAGAGTGAAGCCCTTGCGCCATTCTGATGGACTGGGTGTATGGGGGACAGGTTTGGGGGCAAGTAAAATGAGCGTTGCAAGCTGTGTTGACGTGGGAATGGCCAAAAGAGCCTTGTAGAGACGAGCGCGGTCACGTAGATCGTAGGAGGTATCATAGCGTGCAAGGAGAAGGACATAGTTCCATAATAATGAAATAGTATGGCCTTGCGGCACAGGCTCTTCCTTCTGTTCAAAATGCCCACCACCCAGATCTGGCCTGAAGAAGCTGCCGTCATCTGTACCAAAGCTGGCCATTGTAAGGGTTGGTGGGGTAGACGTCCTTGATATACTGGGGACTGCCTGTGTCCGGTTGAGATAATGTGCATACACTTTTGCCGCCAAAAGAACAATCTGGAGCTTTGCAGCCTCAGCCTCATCGGAAAAGCCTTTAGCAAGAATACGCAACACATCCGCAGCGACATTGTTCTCGCCGTCAACACCTGCAAATTCACCGACAAGCCAGATGATACTTGCCCTTGCCTGCGGATTCGTCGCGGTATCTAAATTTCTTGCAAGCCGGATGACTGTTTTGGTGTGCGCTGAGGGATCTTGTTGAATTAAATGGCGTATGACGGTAAGAGATTCCGCCACGAGGTTGCCGTCAGTGCTAGATATTTGGTTTAATAGAAGGCGAAGGCAGCGAGTGGACGCACCGGGGTCGCTCTGTGCACAGCGCCCAATGGCACTCACGCATTCGCGCACAAGATCTTTGTCAGAACAACGAGAAAAATGTTCAAGCTCGCTGAGTATCACTCCATTCATGTGTGGACCGCAGTAAGGAAAGATTATCGTGAGGATTTCGAGCTTCAGTCGCCAGATATATGGCGGATCAGTTATGCGGATTAAAAATTGAGTCGCATATTTGACGAATGGCTCAGGGCGAGCGAGACACACAGCGGCAATGTTGTAGAGAGCTATATGCTGGATGCCTTGTGGGCTACGGAGAAGAGATATCAATGGGCCGACAGCGATGTCAATATACTCTGCTGTTCCCAAGTAATGGTAGCAACGAGCGACTGCAACGATGACTGCAGAATTCCGGCTCTGCAAAAGCGGCTTGCAAGCCTTCAATAGCAACTCCAGGTCTGGGTCCAAAAGTTGGACTTCCTCGCTTTCTTCCGGTCCTTCGTCTTCATCACCATAGAATACCTCCGCACCCTTCCTGACCTTCCTTGTTCGCTGCGGAAAGCATTTTCGCGCATACACCGTCATCAACTTAAGTGTTGCCAGTTGGCCCCATTCATCCATGTCCACCAACTTGCGTATCAGCCCTCTATAATGTTTGTGTACGAGGTCAATTCTTTCGGGACAAACCTCCATGAACGCTGTAACAGCCGCCCCAACAACGTAATATTGCTTGTCTCCAAACAGAATCGATAGGGACTCTATGAGCTGTGGTAAAGTGTTAGGGTCAAGCCTATAGCACTTTGGTATTGCCAAAGCCGCTGCCTTGCGCACATAAGGGCTCATATCCGCACATCCTCTCTTTATGGCGAGTGAAACAATTTGACTGATTACGGGGACTCGAATTCCCGACATAACCTTCAAGGCCATGGCCCGAACCTGGGGATTTTGATCCGTGAGAGACTTTTGTATCGTGTTTATTGAAAGGAGCGCCAGATCCGGCTCGGCCTCTGCGTGATGGAGGAGGTAGATATAGACAAGTTTCTTTATCTCAATATTAGGGCTGGCAACGTTCTTTACAACTGAAGAGAAGAAGGGAAGGCATGGTTGCGACCGATACATCATCTGCAGATTGATCGACCATCAGCTGCATCCATTTATGAGGGTCGCAGTCACATACAGAGATGACCTTCCGTAGCCCTTCCAAGATATCTCGATCGTTCCGACTATCGAGGAGCTTTTTAAGCTGAGCAGTGGGCATATTTCTACTAATATCCCGTCTGAACGATCTGCTGGCTGATCCAGCGGACTGTGCTGCTTCGAGAGTTAAATCACGGGCTGCAAACTGTTCAGCATGAAGATCACCCGAGACTACAGATATCCCGAAGATCACTCTCACCTGTTTCCAGCATACCTGAGATCTTGGAGAGCGATTCCATTAGAGATAATAACTCCTTTGGCTACACCCTCAAGAAGTGGATAATCCGTCAACTTATACAGCTTGTTTGGATGAAGATCGCCTAGTTCGAATTCTCCCAAATCTGCAGGTCAGGCGGAAACGCTCAGTCACAAGGCCTCTGTATGAGCCTAGCTATTGTAGTTGCTCGCATGGCCTTATCTTGAGCGTTGTTTCCAGGAGAATAATGTTTGTTGCTCGTTCTGTGGTTTTGACTTGTAAAAGTCAGAACAATGCGCGTATTTCCTGTCCCGCAAAGTATTTCTAGGTATGTATCGCTTCCCAAGCCACTAAGCATCTCTTTGTAAATAAAAATACCTTGGTCCTTTTGATCTCTGCCTTTAAGCCTGTAATGGCGCGGAAACAGGTTTTGAAGGATCAAATCGTGAAGCTCATAGTTGGAGCAGGCCAGGCTAGCCCCAGTCCTCCAGTTGGCCCGGCTCTAGGTAGCAAAGGCGTGAAGAGTATGGACTTCTGCAAGGTATGCACTCATGTATCCTCCCTGACATGTTCACCACAATGGTTGACTCTTTGCCCCCATCCTCATGTGAATGATTTTGCTGAAGCAGGGCTAAAAATTTCTCCCAGGAGTTCAATGCGCGTACTGCACACATCAATACTGGAACTCCTATGCCAGCAAAAGTAACTGTCCGTCCTGACAGATCGTTTCACTTCGAGATTCGGACACCCGCGACTTCCTATCTTTTGCTCTGTGCGGGGGGTGTAAAGGACCGCAAAGGTAAATTGCGAGGTACAATAAGTCCTGGGAAGGAGATAATTGGGAAAGTCAGTCTGAAGCACGTGTATGAGATCGCAAAAATCAAGCAGACTGTTGGTACATCCGTTTGATCGAATGATTATGAGAACGCTTTGCTGATCTCAAGGCTCAGGAACTCCGGCTATCCGGACTCTCGCTGGAAGGGCTTTGCAAATCGGTGATTGCGCAAGCAAGATCCATTGGAGTGAAGGTGGAGCCCTAATGGGACCTTGTTATCTGCTCTGCCCCCTGTCGATATAAATAGTTTCTCCTCCGCGCATTGAATGCTTGAGGATGTGATTGGCAAATACCCGGTGCTGTGTATGATAGATAGTTCACTGTCTAGTATGGACAAGTGGCATAAGGTCAGTCAAAAGTAGTGCGAATCCGAATACATAGTACAATTTAGATCCTGTGCCACCTCGTCTCCCTCGATGAGGCCGAGCATTTACAGAGTGATTAGCCTGTGACTGATTCAGTTTGCAGTTTATACAATAACAAGCAGGTCGCGCTCAGGCCTAGGCGAAGCGTTTAGCCGTATCACCTACAGCAGTGGAAATATCAGAAGAGTTACTGAGTTTCAACGTTTCAGCTCTGCGCGCAAGACTTTATATCAAGAGTTTCCTTCCGGGGTTCGGTAAGCCAAGATCTCCGATATAAGTTCCGGCATCCGAGAATAAAATCCGAGAACCGTCTCCTCCATGATAAGAACTCGGTTGATTGTTGCATCATCTATCTCCAAGCAATTCACCACATCCACATGTAGGACTGGGGCATCCTATCGCATCAGGGTCTCCATGACAACGATAGCTACCTCGTCTGGCTATTCTCTTCGTATTCCTATGCTTCTTAGCCAACCATCCCTTCCAATTATATAGCTGGACTCCGCCTCTCGCCGGCAAAGGTATTCTGAAAAAAACCCCACTTTGAGACACTGCTGGGCTTCGGAAATTGTTTCTCTCAAGGCCACCTTTCTGACTCAGATTTCTGCCTCTTCGCTCAGACACGCACGCCAGCCGTTTCATCTGCATCATCTTCCGATCCTCCGAAGCTGATAACTCTCGTAATCGACGATGGCGTCTTTCTTGGAGGATTCTGCTACATCGGGTGAGTCCAATTCATCCAGCCAGTCTCATCTTGTCTTCGGCGTCGACTTCCAGTTCGTAAAGCCCTCTGCTTTTGTGCGTTGCTATTTGATCATTCCAACGACTTGTGCTTAGCCCAAAGCGATTTTAGGTTTTGTACCGCCGCAACACCAGGGCTGCAGAAATTTGGAGGAGCACTCGAATTCAACAGACAGTCCCCTGGGAGGGACTCCTCAGCCTGTAGTCGTTTGTTTTAGTCCAGTCAATCAGGAAATATCTCCAGAAGCGAGCTTGGATTCTGTGATAACGTATTTATCTCCGGAGAATCCGATACAAACGTCTCAATACCTCACACCTCAAGCTCAAGACGAACTTCAAAGTTTATCGCAGTCCTTCCAGAATACACGTCTCCAGCAGAGGCGAATGAGCAACTTTGCTTTCGAGCCTGTCTCACTACCTGTTTCAAGGGTATGTCTGTAGCCCGTATTTCCATTTTTCAATTTCATTTTGTATTAGCCTTAGGTCTTTCAATATGTTCTAGATCGACAGAAGGGGGAATTTCACACCTGCTATTTCGCTTTTTTGGTATATTGAGCATAGATATGGGCAGAAGGCTCAATTTCATTCACAGGTTCCTTCAAACGAGTCGAATTCCCAACCAACTTCAAGAGAAGTCACTCACCAGACCTCCCGACCATCTCCACCAACCTCGACGATGCAAACGCCGCCTCTGACTCCAGCCGCTTCAAGGTCTCGCGACGGCGGAGTGTATAACCTTGTAAGCGGTGGGGGTGGCTTGCAGTCAATAGGAAAGGTGCATCCCGACCCTGCGGTTATGACGCCTCAGATATCACCTCCGCGGAATGTCTTGTATCCGATATCTGTTGCGAAATCCGCTGGGGAAGAAAATGACCACAACTTTAGTTCTACGCCATCTCGCCCTTCGTCATCTTCGGGCCAGAGTTCGACACGTCCGACGTTGCTCTCGACAGGGTCAAACGTTGTATCACCCAACCCGAGGCATACTCCAAGATTCACTATCGGCTCTACTGGTGATTCTGTGCCACCGTCTCGTGATGCTAGCCCACCAGGGACACCGGGAACTACGTCCGGAAGAGAAACACCTGTGCTACTTCCTCCGAGTAGACCATTTACTCCTGTTGGCGATAAAGATGATCCTTACGCACGAAGTAAGCGGCCGCCTCAGTCTAGAAATCTCGACGGAATAGAATCTAGATTTATCTTCGGTGGGAAAGACTCTCGGCGTGCTCACACTCCGACTCCGTCTTATTCAGGCTCATCGAGATCGACGCATCTAAGCACAGGGGATTTAAGGAACGAGGAAGAAAAGCGTCATTCCCACTTTTCCTTGCACTCACTTGGCAAAAAGGACCACCATGCCAACTCGCAAGACGGAGGTGCGACCAGGCATGGTTCAATGTCAGAGCTGAAGCGATTCTTTAGGGGTGGGCACAAGAAAAGGACTGGGTCCCCCTCAGGCTCTATAAAATCCTCCAAACCCGGAACCGGAACACCGCCACACCACTCTCAACAACATAATGTGCCTTTTGCTGATGACCATGGCCTTGCGAACAAGTATGGGAAGTTCGGGAAAGTCCTAGGCTCAGGGGCTGGTGGCTCAGTACGTCTGATGAAACGGAGTAGTGATGGGGTTACTTTCGCAGTGAAGGAGTTCCGTGCTCGACACCCATACGAGTCGGAACGAGAGTACGCTAAGAAGGTAACTGCCGAATTTTGCATTGGGTCAACATTACACCATGGCAACATTATCGAAACCCTAGATATTGTTCAAGAGAAGGGGAAGTGGTATGAAGTCATGGAGTATGCTCCATATGATCTGTTTGCCATTGTTATGACCGGAAAGATGTCAAGAGAGGAAGTTGCATGCTGTTTTTTACAAATACTCAACGGCGTTACTTATCTGCACAGTATGGGTCTCGCCCATCGCGATCTGAAACTCGATAATGTTGTGGTTAATGAACATGGCATCATGAAAATCATCGACTTCGGAAGCGCTAGCGTTTTCAGATATCCTTTTGAGAACGACATCGTACTCGCTCAGGGTATGTTTTGGCCCGTAGTTTCATGTCCTTTCTCTCAACTGACCGAACGTAGGCGTTGTTGGGTCTGACCCATATCTGGCGCCTGAGGTTTACGACAACAGCAAATATGATCCTCAACCTACTGATATTTGGTCTCTGGCGATCATCTTCTGCTGTATGTCGTTAAGGCGATTCCCTTGGAAAGTGCCTCGAATGTCGGACAATTCCTTCAAACTCTTTGCTTCTCCACCAACAACAGGCCAACTTGCTGGAGACGGGTCAACCCACCGCAATTCAGCCCCTCGCCCGCATTCAGTAGGGGACCTGCCGCACTCCTCGAAGCATGTGGACGAGTCAAATGCTCAGCCAGGTAGTCAGGTAGTTCTACCAGATCCCGCTGGTGAATCCAGATTCAGTCATCACCACCATCACCACCACCACTCAAGACCTTTAGTCCACTCTGAAAATGTTACTAGGTCAGAAGAAGTGGCTTCATCAAATCCAGCAAGACCTACGCCAGAGGCCACAAGCCAACAACAATCAGTCATCAAAGGACCCTGGCGTTTGCTCCGTTTGCTTCCCCGAGAAAGCCGGAATATCATTGGTCGCATGCTCGAACTTGACCCTGGGAAGCGGGCAACGCTCGAAGAAATCCTATTCGATCCCTGGATTTCGTCTGCTCCAGTATGTAGACAGGAGGATGGTGGACTTGTTGTTCCCGCTGATAGGCATTCACACACTTTAGAACCAAGTGGGAGAACCGGTGGTGCTTCGGAGACGTCAAAGAGCTCCAAGAAGTAAATTCGTCTCAGAGTGGGATACAACGGAGTTTGTTATGTCGGGATGCCTGGTGTTAAGAAAAAGGCTTTTTATGGCGCATAGTGATCGATTCAGGGTTCCTTTTTATACATGACCTAGTGAAATGACCATAGATGCTTACCGTCTGGCTGTGACGCAACCCTCGTTGGAGATAAATTAGTTTTGGTGGTTAAATTGGTTGGGAGTTTGGGCGGTAGAGCGGGCGCCGGTTTTTCTGTTCTTAGAAATTAGTGCAATTGAATGGAGAGAAGTGTACGCCTTGGTGGGACAAACTGACCGTGAACTACTTCTACTGCCTAGTAAGAAACAAATCACGTGTAGCTATTGTCCATACGTGAACAGGCGCCGGTAACGCTGCATATCAAGATCTGTTCATATCACTATGAATCAAGAAGGTCCAACCATTGAGCCGAAATGCATAGCAACAAGCGGAACGTTATACCAATGCTCAGTGTCTGAATCCGGGAGGCGCGAAGTTTTAAAGCTGGGGGAAGAACAATTCCCTGGTTCTTGTCCCAACGAGTCCAACATCTTTAAAAACGCACAATGGTGACATGCAGAACCTCCGTCTTCTGAAGTTACAAATATTATATCACTTCATGAGGCTGGAATCGGTGGCTGACGGTCGGAGTTCTTCAAAGGTCTCCAGACGGAACATGCATCCTCACTTCCAGCGAAGATAACAAAGTGAGGACTTTTGTCATGTACGTTGAATACGTTGAATTAACACACCTCCAAACATCATCTGGCTAAGCTTGCCTAATCTCTTGCTGACTTGCTATCAAGCTAGACCGATCGATCTTCTCGAGAAGGACGAGCCTCACGAGCTGGCACCGTTCTGTATAACGCCAAAGGCCGAGCCTGTCTACTGCACTTCAATCTACCCTGGCTTCAGTCTTCAAGGTTTGCCTACAATTTCTAGCACTAAAGCAGTTTTAAAGCCTCTAGAAAAGGATGCTGTTTAACCATCCCTCATAGACCCTTCAACAACATGCTTCCTATCCGCAACACGCGACCATCCTGTCCACCTCCAAGATGCCCTTACGCCCAGAATAAGAGGTACCTACCCTCTTGTATCCCTTACGACTGAAAGATACATTGCTCCACACTCAATCCTCTGGTCATCCTCCGGCGCAAGGTTCATCTGCGGCTCCGACTCTCTGATCTCCGTCTTTGACGTTAGCCGTGTTGGCGCTGGGCCAGTGTACCGATACCCCACTATCCCCAGCAAGCGGAAGAAGATTGTAGGCGGCGGAGTGGGCATGAAAGGAATTGTCAGCGCGTTGGGACTATCCAATCAGACCTGCAGCAAGATCCTGGCAGCTGGGACTTTCACGCGGATGATAGGGCTATACGACGTGGAAGGCAGTGGCGACTGCATTGCTGTATTTTCGATAGCGGAGAAGGATGAGAACATTAGTAGAAGGACCGGCGCAGGAATTACTGCCCTGGAATGGTCGCCTTGCGGACGATATCTGTATGTTGCCGAGCGCAAGAGCGATGAAATCATGGTCTATGATATCCGTGTGGCTGGTAGGAAGTTGGGAAGCTTGACCGGGCGAAAGGCATCGAGCAACCAGAGACTCGGGATTCACGTAGTGCCAATGGATCAGGGACATGAGGTTTGGGCAGGAGGCACTGATGGCGTAGTCCGACTTTGGAGACAAGCTGAAGAGGACTTAGAGGTCTCTAGGCAACCGGACTGGGCTTGGAAAGCCCACGATGGTATACCCCTCATATCAGCCATCCCAGATAAACCCCATCTGACACCCATCGCGTAGGTCCAGTTGCAGCTACGATTGTTCACCCTTCTGGTTCGATTGTTATCACATGTTCTGGCCAAAGGCAAGTATCAATTGAAACCGGTGAGGAGTCAGAGGAATCCGACAGCTGTACCGAAATGCTATCCGCAAGTCCACCACCCCCTCGTATAGCGCGGATACCTGATAATACTTTAAAAATATGGAAAATATAAAGTCCTATGCCGGCACTCAACAATTAACTCTACCTCAGTTCCCCCCCATATTGAGCTTATATGTAGCCCCATTTCAAGCTGCAAACTTCTATTACCATTTCGTATCTATTTGTGCTCGTACATTCTCCAGCAGTTTTTGCCCCCCGAGCAAATGCTCAAATTTCTCAAGTCGCTCTTTTGGGGACATCTTGACAAATTTAATAAGCCCAAACTCTTTAAATTCCCCCTGTTCCCCTGGAGTTCCAGAGTCCTGCTGTTTTAGCTTTGACAGAATAACCTGGGCTGCAAAAGCGTTCACGCCAGCACGTCGCAGAAAGATCTCCCACTGGGTTGCGTTAGATTTAATAATATCCTTAAGAACAGCCATAGCTTACTAAAGTTTCATCTTGCAGTAATTCCACCTCTCCTTCACCAACACCATATTTAATCATCAGACCGACAATCCATTTCGCAAGCTCCTCCTCTCCTCCGCCCACAAACATGACGGCAATTTCATCACTTGATCCAGCTGCGAAGCCCATCAGCTCCACCAGAGCGTCAGCATCTTTGTTATCCAGTCCTTCGGTGGCCCACGAGCCATTCTCATACCCTTCTGCAGGGCCACCAATCCATCCTTGGCTAACAAGCACTATAAGTCGTTCATGCCGCCGAGAAAGTCTCGTGATCCTTTCTCTCAAGCCCAACTTTTGATTTTGGCCAGGTAAAGGCCGCTGTTTGATCTTCTGTAAGGTAGTCCAGATTACGCCTGTGCTTGGGGAGGCTATCAGGTCGGCTTCATCAGTTAGGTCGCTTGCCACTGTTTTTTGAATCTCCTTTAACTGACCACCCATCAAAATGCGTTGTGGTGTGAAATCTCTTTCGATAAGCACTGCTTCGGGGTACATAGCCTGGATTCGACGCATAAGTCGACGTTGGGTGAGTAGCGCTGATGAGACGATGAACGGCCGAGGCCCTGTGGGTGGGCTAAGTCCAGGTGCTGGTATTTGCCGGGTCATTCTCTCTGGGAGGCCGACTAGCTGAATCTCGTCAGGGCACGAAGCCTCTGGCTGTTGTTCAGTGCTTCGGCTAGTTCGCGGGACTTTGTACGTCGCTGTTATACGGCGTAGGTCATCCCTCACTGTGGATCTCTTCAGGGGTACTCCCCGCAAGTGCATGAAGGCTTCAAGAGCTTTTCCCGTCGAAAACCCCCCTAACAATGGGCCGCCTTTCGATCCTAGCAGATCCTTATGAAACTGTCCCTGCGGTCGAGCTTGCTCAATTGTATTCTCGTCTGTGTTTGCTTTGAGACGCTTACTCGTCTCATTGCGGCTGATATCTCTAGTTTTCATTTTACGTTTTCTCAGAAGTGAATCCAGGTCTTGCTCCCCGTAAGACGATTTCTGTGACGGTTTTATCTCGTCAAGTTCTTCGTCGTAATCGCCTAGAATTTGAAGGCCTTTAGGCTTCCATGTCAGACTATCAAAGTCTATGGTGTCCGCGAAGCCAATTTCAACAAGATACTGCTCTACGGAGCCATCATCCTGTATATCTTCCTCTAACACAACCTTTCCAAACTCCACCGGAAAAGGGACCCACTTGAGGTCATTAACAACCAGACCTGCCCCAGGCCATCTTTGGTCTCTCTCGTATGTATTTTTGATATCCTGGATGAGTCGTTTCTGTTGCGAATTACCGATTCCATGTCCGTTGATTCCTGCAGAAGTTTGGTAGATCAGCCATGGAGGAACGTTCAGAGAGAAATCCATCGAAGGAACGTCCACTCTCTGCGTGGCGTCTGCTTCTTGCAGTTGCTCTTGTGTAAGCTTCATGTTAACTTTTTCAGCCATGGGCAGGACAGTATCGTTGAAGAATACTTCGAAGTCAGCCTCAGAAGACCCCATGTCTTCTTTCTGCTCGATCGCTGACGGGAGATCGGTGATGATCTCTTGCAAACTTTCTGGAAAAGATACCCTCTTTGTTACTGCGCCACGAGGCAGGACAGACCTTGGCGGAGTTAGTGGGCCTTCCACCATTAACTTCGACACGGGGGGGTAGTTTCTGGCAGGGGATGAAAACCGCTCCTCATAGCTATCTAGTGGATTAGGTATCTGCTCGAGTATTTCCGATAGGCTCTCATTCGCCGTATCAGATGAATTGAATTCATCATTCCGCGGTTCCTTTAATGTCCAGGCCGGACTGTCTTCCTCCATCAACATTTCTGTGAACTCCCTGTTTTCTGCTGCAGTGGGACTTGTCTGATTGGATAGCAGTTCCATATTTCCAACAGAGGATGAAGGGAGAAAAGGGACAAGCTCTGGTGATAGTGGCAGTAGCGGCGGTGTTGTTGGGTCCAGTATTAGTGTCTACGCAATTAGCCCAAATCTCAAGAACTCATTGTGGCTTGACGCACCCTGTAAGATTGGAAGTCATCATGGGTGGCTGCCAATCCATCTTCTCTGTAATCTTCTCCCTTGATAATTGATTGCAGATGCATAAATGTATCCCTTGAGACTTCTAGTTTCTCAATTTCCAGTCTTCTTTCAAATTCTTTTGAAAGATCAAAGCTCGTCGATGGCCACGAAAGGCCCTCGTCATTCTGTTCATTCACGTTTTCGAGCGGTATATTAAATTTAGAAAGATCAGGGGCAATCCGGCGAGCAAACTTTCCCAAATCGAGCTCATGGTCAGTCCTGAGAATAGGAAGTTCCACTTTGAATTCCCTCCTTCGCCTGTGGTCAGTAAATGGGGAGAGTTCCTCCTGAGGCAGCTCGAGTGCCCGTTTGCAAGAGGATAGCAAAGCCGCTGCGCCTCTATCACAAGAAAGGCTTTCTCGGGTTGTGAATGAGGCCGGCAACTCCAAGTGAGGAACATCTTCCGGATCGGCAAGTTGGAGTTCCCAATCTCGTGGCGGGGATGATATTGTGGATGAGAAGAGGGGCGGTACGGCAAGATGATCTTGTGCAAGGCCATGAAAACGAGCGTACTCTATGAGCGATACCTGTTCCTCCTCCATCTGTGTGAGCTCTGCTTGCTTCGATCTCTTCGGGACTCAATCCGGGGAAGGCGTCCCACAGTCCAGTCAGTGGTATCTTGTTATGGCTGAAATTTGCGTTAAGATTTCGCAGGTCGTCTCTACGGTTCAACTGATCCTCTGTTACTTTGTACTGGAAGGAGGCTGTATTGTCGAGTGTTTCTTTGTTCGCTACTGGGTTTAAACGATCGCGACAACTGTCTCAGCATTACGATGAGAATCTCCCTGAACGTTCAACTTAGAGATGTACTCCAGGCTAACGTCCAACAAAACATACAAGTCTGGACAAGACAATCTAATGGTGGTTTTTTATGGATTCCGTGATGGCTATAGTTTCGAATCATGAATAACGCTTTCTACGTCCACTCCACCGCAGCCAACGAAAAAGCAACGGAGCATCAAATGAAGCAGAATGCATCTCCTTAGAGAATGAACGGCACTGTCTGCGTCCGCTTACAGCAGCCAATGGAGCAACACAACATCAAGCGACACACAGAATGCAAGTCTCCGAACTTCCCTTGATTCTGCGAGGCTCAGTCGTTATAGTTAGACTGACCTGAACCGTCCTTGTTGGCCAAAGGAAGGCCAAAGCGATTATGGAGATCCACCTCTTGAGATTTGGAAGCCGGATCCAGATACGGACGCTCAGCTTGACAGGCTACCCGGACTGCATGCCGACGGTGTGGAGCAAACCCATAAGAAGCGGTGTGAGTCTGTTTACGAGAGGTTAATATCGTTCTTGAAGCTCAACGTGGGTTCGCTTACAGTTACACGGTTGTCCCAAAGAGCCACATCGTTTTTTCGCCACTGGAAGCGGACATGAACCTCTTGAGTGGTAGTGATCAACTCATTGAGGTAATTGATTATCGCCTCGCTCTCGGTCTTGGGAACGCCAACGATTTTGGTAACGAAACCTGGATTAAAGAATAGAGACTTCCAGCCAGTCACTGGGTTAGTCCGTACAAGCGGATGTTCTGAGATGACAGGTTCCCGGCGGACAGGCCGGCCAAGAGCACGAGAGCCCATTGCCTGCATCTCAGCGGAGTGCAGGGCAGTCAAGCTCTCCAAATACTTTTGCATGTACGAAGAGAGGGCATCATATACTGCGTATTGGGAAGTCCAAAGCGTGTCTCCACCACCGCCTCTTGGAGGGCCGGTGAGTAGCTTGAGCGACGTGTACGAAGGTGGCTGAATTTCGTAAGTGACCTAAGAAACATGCATTAGCTCCAGTCACATGTGAGGGTAAAGAGTTGGCAATAGCTTACATCAGAATGCCATAAAAATGTCGGAGTGAAT
Source organism: Sabuloglossum arenarium (assembly GCA_022345705.2). Classification (NCBI taxonomy): domain Eukaryota; kingdom Fungi; phylum Ascomycota; class Geoglossomycetes; order Geoglossales; family Geoglossaceae; genus Sabuloglossum; species Sabuloglossum arenarium. The sequence goes on from JAJDMY020000270.1 coordinate 19,337, forward strand.
ATGGCTCTCTGGTCCTTTGACTTCTCATCGGTATACACGACATGGACATCCTCCAACCCGGGCCTCTTTGGAACTGACGTCGTTGCGTGTTTGTGTAAGGTACCAAAATACGACCCAAGCCGGCGTTGTTCATCGATATCCAAATCCTGCTGGTCTCGGAAGAAGACGACGCCTCGAGTGGCGATGAGTCTCGCAAGGTCATTTTTTTGTTCATTTGTAAGCCTCGCCAGGTTGACTCCATGGATTTCGGTGCCAATCTTTGGAGTATAATCAAAGATGTCCGTTGCTGCACCTAGTAGGCTACGAAACTGTTGATCTCCCAAAAGGCCCTTGTCGTCATATGGGACCTCCACTAAGGCATCCCAATGAGTATCAGGGAAGCAAGGCTTAAGGTCTTCGTACTCATAGTCGATATGAGTATCAGCGACGGTGCTACCCGGAACATAGCTCTGAGTAGCTTTGTTCTTGACCGGAGCTTCCTTGTTGAGTCCCACAGCAAAGGTAGCGGTCTGGATGGCCTCTTCGAGCGAAGGAGCCATTGAAAAAGCCGGCAAAGAATGCTGCGTATTGAGTGAAGTAGCAGCTGAGAGATTACCGCGAATTTGGGGGTGAAACTCTTCTGAGAGCCGTTAAATATTCTTTGCTATAAGGGATGAGTGGAATACACAGTGACACAATGTGTGTTGGTCTGAGTGTCCCCTTTACGGCTGCTCTCGTATGCATTGCACCATCTTGTACTATATTGCGTACAAGTGCATCACGCCAAAACAAAATGGCCGCTGCGTGGCGTCTTCACTAAATTCACAAAGCTTACACCACATGTGACCCATTGCGACGAAGTAGTCTCGATGCTGCCATTGGGCGATCAGAAAAAATTTCCATTTTCCAGAGCTCTCGAATACCCATACTGGATTTCCACACTTCTCATGAAGCTACACCCCCAGCGTTCTTGTTGTAAAGGGAGACTGCCTGATAAGACAGCTTGCCCTGTCAGGACTCGTTTGCATGCGGATCCTTTGGCAGAGGACAAAGGGATTGGCTCTGATGCTGCGTGCTTAGACGTGTTTCGGTGAGAATATACGCGAAGCATAGTGGCTGACGTTCCAGAGATCCCTACACAGTAGGTCTCCAAGCTCATACACAAGCCAGGGATCAATATTAACCGATAACGCCGCATCTGAGTGGCGCTGTCCATCACGCAAGTTGGGTTTAAACTTACGACTTCTGCCACCATATCGGTACCAGCTTGTCATTTACTACGTACGCCAGAATAAGGGCCAGCATTGTTCTGGGCAATGGCTAGCATAATATCTCATCTGGAAGACAACAGTTCTTTATTTCCGGATAGGGAGGGTCAACTTGCGCTAGGGTCGACTAATCCGCCCTTCCAAGACTGGTGGCGAGCAGACGATGATCTGGGCAGCTTGTGCCGTGGAGTTGACCAAACCTGGCAGATCATTTCTCGCCATTTCGTCAGCCAGCACCTCATCATAACATTATCAGCTTGGTATGCCATTACCCGATATAATACAACAAACTCACTGCACAGCAAAAGTGAGCAAGCGTGGATCCAGGCCAGCACAATAGGTCTAACTTGGTCGCTAATATACACCTGCCCTTCTCCTATCGCGCCCGCCAGTTCTCCCGCCTACTGTCAACTCTTGCAAACCCTCCCTAGCCATCCAGATGCTCCCGGCAACATTTAAGATGCCTCCCTCAAAATCCTTCAAGACTTGAGCCAATTCGCCCACCATCTCTTCCTCATTCCTCTCCCTTCCGTCCTCCCCTCTAGTCAGCATCAGCTTCTGCGTCATCTCACCAGTCTTCGCCTCTACACCCCTCAGAGCTTCCTCTATCTCCTGCAGATTACGCTTATACTTTTCAAGCCTAGCCGCCATATCGTCTGCCTGCTCTGAGAAATACGCAACAAGGTCAGTACTGCCTTCGTCATCTGCCGTGGCCGCTCCAACCGCCAAACGGGGAGGCGCGGAAGGCGGTGGGGAGCTCCAGAGCCCCTGATAGTGGTATTGTGGAGGTAGCTTTAGATTATCCACCGCACGGAAGCTGAGCCGTGCGTCGTTGGCGTCTTTTTTCACAGTCTTCCTGACGTGATCGATGATCTGAGCGTCGTTCTCCAGGGCATGCTGCATGGTGGTAAGACGGCGGCTCACGAAATCAACATCGTTCGGGATGCACATGAGATTTTGCTCGTGTCCAGGCATCATCGCTTCTACTTGCTTGTGCAACTCTGTTTGCGCCACGATTCCCTTATCAATTTCTTCCACAATCCTCTGGATATCTTCGTGTAGATCCCCAAATCGCGTTGTGCCTCGTAAATTCGCAAGATCAATCTTAACACCAGGGACACTCTGTTGTTGAAGTGTAGAACCTAGTCCACCCCCGAGAGCACCGCCGCCAATGCTACTGCCTCCAAGGTTAGTGCTGAACATGCTAGTGTTCGACTGGGTTGGCTGCTGGCTGCCTGAGAAAAGCGAAGGTTGCGTAGTGCTGGTAGCGGGAGCGCCGAAAAGAGAAGGCCGCTGTTGTTGGGTTGTGCTTGTATTTGTCGTGGCGGACAAGCCGGTGAAGAGGGGAGGGCGAGAAGTCTGACTTTGGGTCTGGATTGTAGGAGTTCCACTGTGTTCTGACTATAAGCAATGCGTTCTAAACGATATATCCACAAATGATGGGCTTTTGGTATCCTTGGGTCATCGGCTCCACTTACAATAACGAGGGCTTATTTTGAGTACCGCCGCCAAAGAGTCCCCCAGGTTGCTGAGACTGTTGCTGAGACTGTTGCTGAGGCTGTTGCTGAGTGTTGGCCCCGCCGAATATACTGCCGCCTTGCTGAGCTTGAGTAGTGCCGGAACCGGACAGGCCCCCTGCTTGCCCTGACTGCGCGGTGCTGGCGCCAAATAAGCCCCCTCCTTGCCCTGACTGAGTGGTGTTGGTGCCGAATAAGCTTCCTCCTTGCGCCGGTTGCGACCCGAACAAAGATCCGCTGGGCTGCTGGGGCTGCGAAGTAGCTGTCGAAGAACCGAAGAGACTAGTTACTGGTTGAGGCGCCTGTATTGAGGGCCCAAAGAGTCCGCCGGAAGCCGGGGGCTGAGATGTGGCACTTGATCCGCTACGAAGGGGAACAAAAGAGTCAGCGTTGTCCTTTGTCCGTGTTAAAACCTGCCGCTCTGGAATGGCGCTTACAAAGATGCATTGGCTCCCGCAGTGTTGATTGTGAGCCCAGGCCCACCCCCTGAGCGACCGAAAGACATTGCTGTTGTGAGTCGCCCGAATGCAAGGGGCCGATGAATTTCGTGATGTCGAGAATGCTCAGAATGTTTTGGATTGCCACTAGCTTTATTAGGCGAGTTGAGGCGGCTCTGCGGAGTTGAACCTCACCTTCTCCTTCTCCTTGGTTAAGATAGCACCACCACCAATCGCATATGAAAATGGAAGAAGAAGACGATGACTTCTACGCTCCCAGTGAGTCGGTTGTACCAACTTCCTCTCACTTAGCCCCATCGGGTTCCGCGGGGGGGAGCGGAGCTGCGGCGCTTAAGGACGAAAAGATGGAAGACGAGCTAGAGGAAGGAGAGGAAGAGGAAGAGGAAGAGGAAGAGGAAGAAGTGGAAAGCGATTCGGTACAGTTCAATGACTTGATCATCTCGTTTATATGCTTACAGCTCCGTAGGATATAGATATCATAACTGATCGGAAAGACGGCTCGAAACCTGAACCCCCACCGTACGCGCTATTACTTTAGCCACGGCTGACCAAGCTAATGCGTGTTTAGACAGAAATCAAGATACAGTAATATACGGAACCTTCCCGCCAGAGCAGCTTCTTCCGATACGGGCACGAAATCGACTGCAAAAGCAGAAACTCCTACTAAAGATACTAAACCAGCTGAGCACCACCCCGCTGTCGCGACATCAACTCTCAATATCAATGACAAGCCTATCTACTCACCCGTCGGAAAGCCTATCACTGAAATTAACATTGACAGCGGTAAGCTTTAATTCTCGCTCTTATCGCGTTATACTGGTTAACCAACTAACGATTCCACATCTTTCGCTTCAGATCTCGCGGAACATGAGAAACCATGGCGTCGCCCTGGCTCCGATGTAACCGACTACTTCAACTATGGGTTTGACGAATTTACCTGGACCGCCTATTGCGAGAAACAGTCTGCATTGCGAGACGAATATGACCCCAAAAAGATAATGGAACAGATGGCCATGATGACCCAGCAGTTCGGTATGGGAATGCCGGGTATGCCCCCTGTGCCTCCTGGTCCCGGTGGTGGTACCAGTGGGCAAGCCGGAATGTCAGGTCCGGGTGGTGGTGCGATGATGAACATGCCGCCAATGCCTGGAATGGGTGATATCCCACCCGAGATGCAAGCAATGATGGCACAGTTTGTGGCGCAGGGCGGAGACCCTAGCCAAATGGATCCGGCGATGTTCGGCGCAATGCAGCAGGCCGGCGCTGGCCAGGGCGGAGGTGGGGGAGGAGTTCAGGGGCAGGGCTTTGGCGGGGGAGCGCAAAACTATGGACAATCTCAGGGACAAGGCCAGCAGGGCATACCTGGGTATGGGTATGATCCGTCGATCATGGGAGATGGGGGAAGGAATCGAGGCAATTTCAGTGGCCGGGGTAGAGGTGGTGGTAGAAGAAACTGGTAGAATGAATCTGAATCGGATAAAAAATAGAAGGGCAGCTCATCTGCATCATATGGCGTTATTGATTTGGTTATTTATGGGGTCTCGTTCAAAACGGCCGTAGAATCTCGAGCCTCCTATATGCTGCACAAGGAGAAACCAAAAGAATAGGCCGAATGGAGATCTCAAAGGAGAGGAGATGTATTTGTAAAACAAAGGCCTAAAATACATTGCGGAAGATCAACAGGTTTCATCTATGCTTTTAATTCCCTCCTTAGTAGTGGTTGGCTCGAGATATGGTTACAGTTAGAGAGTTAGGGATGGTGCTATTCGTTGATTTTGGCCAGGAGCCTAAGCGCGGGACACACTTTAGTCTTTGCGGATAGAAGGATAGCAATTGGGTCGATTGAAGACTTACTCATGGTCCCTGAATAAGTGATACTCCTCATCACCGACTTTTACAGGACTGCCGCCATACTAGAAAACCAAGCTCGCGTTAGTCAACAATCCTATCATTCCACGCAGAATGATTCCACGCCATCAATCACGTCTCGATCGGAGCATACGAATCCCATCCCTCACAAAGACCCCAGAACCGAAAAAAGGCCTACCTGCGGAATCAACACCTTATCTCCCGGCGCCACACTAGGCGCTATCCTCTTCCCCTCCTTATTCAACCCACCCGGACCCACAGCCAGGACCTTGGCCTCCGAGAGCTCCTTCACGCTGCTCTCAGGCAGAAAGATACCAGATGCGGTTTTGGCCTCAGCTTTGATCCGCTGCACGAGGATACGGTCGAGGAGTGGTGCTAGGGATTTGATCGAGCGGAGTGAGGTGGACTGTTGCGAGATATATGTTAGGAAAAGAGAGGAATGTTGGGAAGAAGGGAAGATGCTTGCCATTTTGATGTTAGGATGGATTGATTGAAGGAATTGTTAGGGTGTGGGGATTTGAATGAGAGCCGGTTGGAGATGTGTTGTTGTAGGAGGTGGAGCTTTTTTTTGGGGGGTTTTCTTCGCGAAAGCTTTCCCCAGAGAAATTTCTAGATGCCAAGACCAGGTGATCTTCTAGCAAGGTCACTGGATGAGCATCTCCACATTATAGAGATGGATCCTTTTCAATGAGTAAATTCAGTCTATGTTAGGTCCAATAGGCGTGAGGCCTCGTTAGTAGGTGGGAGAACGGAGATGATGCTAATATCTTGCATCCAATGTGCTTGATAAAGACCTTCGGATGCACGTGAGCTCTATCCAAGCAGGAGGCACATCCTTTATTAGAAAATTGATCAGAACTTTTTTTTACTACACATTGAGACAGACCAGCAAAATATTGACATGGTCTGTCATCCACATCCTCCATTCTGGTCTCCATCTTCATCAAGGCCAATCACCATTCCGCCCCCCACTGTAACATCCTCCCCAGTCACCACACTCCGCCCCTTATTCTTCCCTTTCCGATAAACCCTCTCATCAGCCGGATCAAAGCCCCCATTCCCCCAATTCGCCCATTCTGGGGTTGGTAGTCCAATGTAATCCTCGGGTGCAAATTCTTTACGGGATTCCACAAGCTCAAAGAATTTAGGGTAGTCGATGATAGTGTGCCACTTGCCATTGATGAGAAATCGCGTCGAAGCGAGCAGAATGCAGCAACTGATTGAAGTCAGGCCTTCATTTCTTTCCATTCTATCACTCCTTTTCGTTTTTGGTAGGCGCAATTATGCAGCAGGAAGGGTGGGTGCAGAGCTCACTTACCTATGAGCGTGTTCAGCAGCAATTCCGTAACTAAGTCCTCTCTTCTTCAGCGCTTGATCAAGAGCAAGCACAAACTCGGAAACCTCGTGATAAAACGGGACATTTTGCATGGTCAACCCAGCACCTGCGGAAGAGGATGTACCGCAGTATGTCACGCCTTTCACTTCGACAAAGCAAGGCAGACCCTTCTCTACCAGATCAGCATAACCCTCTACCTCGTCTTCTACGTTGAAGCCTTTTACCAACGTCAGCCGGAACACCGTCCGCTGTCGGAAACGTTTTTCCCGTAGGATATCCAAGCATCGTTGGAAACGCTCCCAGAAGTCCCGATGTAAGGGTCTGTCAATCCTTCGCAAACTCTCGCGATTACTCGCGTCGATACTAACATATAGTTGAGTTACCGGTTCTAGCGCCGCAAGTTGGTCAGGATGTTGGGCGTTGCAAACCAAGAAGCTAGAGATGTGTTCCCTATGCAACATAGCTATGAACTCATTGATATAGGGGTAGAAAATCGGTTCTCCGACAAGGCTTAGAGCACAATGCCTGATGCGGAAGGCTTCCGCGAATCGATCGGCTCGGATTCCTGGTACGCCCCTCATCATCTTTATTTTCTTATAGTGTCCATCTTTCACACCTTCAAAAATCTCTTCCGGCGGGTCTATCTTCCACCGCCAAGTCGTGCCAACTGGATTCGTACCATGACGCCAGCAGAAGACGCATTTGTTGCTGCAACTTAGGGACGGGGTGGTTTCCATGCAGAGGTGGGACTTGATACCGTAAAATGAGAACTTGTAGCAAGAGCCTCTGCCGCGAAGTGCGGATTTCGTCCAGCGGCAGATCTTGACTCCAGAATGAGATCCGATTATTGTATAGCCTTGTTTCGTTAGGGCAGTGTATGTGGGGGAAGATTTAGAGACCATTTCTTTTAGCGAAGGTGCTGCGTTGGGAGATTTCTTCCCATAGTTGGTGAAGTCGATGGCTAAAGTGCTGGTTTTCCGATTAAATTGCTCTTTAACCGTGCTGCTGCTACCATTTTCTAGTAAGCGGCCGAGATCCTCCACATCATCTACCTTACTCCTATCCATTTGCCCCCTTTTTCTTATTGGCATTTTCGTATCGCCTAGTACTGCTTCCATGTCTTCTTCATCGCTTTCCAGAGCATCACCACTACCCACAACGCCTTCCCCTAATCCCCCATTCGTCGTCACTTCTCTAAGCACATCTACAACCCCGGATCTCCATTCATCTAACCTCTCATTAACGTCTGAGCTTACATCTCCCATTCCCAGCGGAAAGGCCCTCTTCTTTCCTGTCAACTTTGCCATCCATTTGTCCACCTCTAGAGCCTGCAAGCAAAAGCCATCTTGTTCGCTTGGCCAGCCTTCTCTGTCCCCAAATCCGAACACGGAGTAACCGATCAGCGAAGACAAAGGAGCAGTATCTATGCGGAAATCGTGATGGGTCTCTTGCAAATGAGCTGTGAAAGTATTAAGAACTGTGTCAATGTTATAAGTTGGCAGTAAAAGGAGATAGAAGTATTCAGTGGCGGGATGTGACTCAGGCGGGCTAGGCGATGTGACGAAGTAATCATCGTAGTCGATATAGGAAAGATCGTGAAGTTGTGGCGCAAGGTGCTCCCAGCTATTTAGGCTTGCAGCCTCCAGGGATATACTGAGCTTGTGGGTAAATTCCTTTGCAAATTTCTCGGTGCTGCCGGTGAGTGATGAAAAGAATACTAGAACCTGTATTCTTGATGGCTCTGTCGAAGAGCTTCGTGTGTGATTATCTCGTAGTGCAGTGACACTTTTCGTTTGCCTTGTGCCTGTAACCCTTTTAGGCGGAACGCTTCTCACGGCAGCCTTTCCAGTGGCAGAAGTCGAAGCTTCTGAAGCAGACTGTTCCGGTTTCCTCTCTGCAAGAATTGGAGAGTAAACAGGTGAAACCGGTCGAGGGGACTCAGACAGCTTCTCGCGATTGTGTCTCAGATGAAAAATAGTCCGAAAGACTAGTAGAACTAAAAATGTTGAAAATAGAAGAGGAATGCGAAAGTTGTGCCAAAGAGCCAGCCATTCTAACGCACGTTGACTGTCAGCCAATATTTTACAAGACAGCATGAAGCGCGGAGCACCTACCACTCAGAAGAGATCTCTCTGAAAAAGCCATCGCGGCCGGATTGCTATTCATGCTCGGCCATTGTTCTCAGTAACAGGTATGGTGGGGTTGTTGGCGGTGAAGAGGCTAGGCCGCATCGGGAGAGCAGACAACACCTTATCCACAACCTACAGACAACTTGTCACTCTTGAATCAGCTAGAGATCCTATAGAACAAGATATGACTATATTTCCTGGCGATGCGTATCTCGTGGCCATGGGCTGTAGAAGCTTGACGTCTTATACCAATCTCGCTTTATCGATGTAAGGGATTACTCTCTCTACTCTTCAACACGCTGACGCTGTCCTAGTTTCCTCCTAATCGGCATCTTGGTTTCCTATCTACCCCAGCACTATCGAATTATTAGCCGTCGCTCTTCTGAAGGCATCTCGCCGTACTTTGTTCTTCTCGGCACCACCAGTGGAACAGCTGCCTTTGCGAACATTCTTATCCTTAGCAAGCAAGACCTCCTATGTTGCCGGCAAATCAGCGGCTTCGAGTGTTTCGCCGCCACTCTCGGAGTTACGCAGGTGGGCATGCAATGGACCTGCTTCGCTGTCATGTCAGTTCAAATCTAGCTATAAAATCATTGTCCGCTGACTGGGCCACAGTCTCTTGCTTTTCCTCACTTTCTCTCCCCGCGACACGTTCATCGATATCATCAAAGTCGACAATAGTCCCTCCCCGACTTTTAAGGCTGCCCTCAGTGTAGCCGCGATATGCGTCCTCCATGCCATTATCATTGGCGCTCTGTCCGTCTATTTTCTCATTGCTCGTCCCGTAGCCTTGATATGGTGGGCGAACTTCCTCGGTATACAAGCCACCATACTCGCTTCGATTCAGTATTTCCCGCAACTCTGGACCACATTTAGGTTAAAGCATGTGGGCAGCCTCAGCATACCGATGATGCTGATACAGACTCCTGGCAGCTTTGTGTGGGCCGGTAGCCTATTTGCCAGGCTGGGACGGGATGGGTGGAGTGCTTGGGGCGTATACTTGGTGACTGGAAGTCTACAAGGCTCATTGTTGGTCATGGCGATACATTATGAGCTTGAAGGAAGGAGACAACGGAAAGGAAGGTTGGATGAATATGCGAACAGGGGGGGTGTTAGGGATGGGGAGACCGATCACGAAGGTTATGTCGAAAGCGATGACAGCGAAACTCGCCTAGGGAACATATCTTTTGGCGACTCGACAGAACGAACGCCGCTGCTAGGTACCTAGAGAAAATAGGAATCATCTTGTTCTGGTCAGCTGTACGATTTGAGACTTTTTCTTGTTGGCGAGAGTTGACGAACTAATACGCAACTGACGATGTACTCCACAGCCTCAAAGAGATGGAAATCATCCTGCTGGGCATATCCTGGGGTGGCATCGTGCTCTCCATTAAGATGGAATGGGCTTACGGCGAGACGTGTCCCCTGCAAGCTTCCACAGTTTTCCTAGTTCCCAGTGTCCAGTGCCATGTACTCGTTCAGTGGTGCTCCCAGTACCCCAAGTTTGTTTCCTCTCGTGGGAGAGGGTCTCTCGACTGGGGCCTTCGAGCAATGTTGCTCTTATTTGAGAGTTTGTGACTTCTCCCGTCTTCGCAATCACTCGTTGAACCGCTGGCAGTATTATCAAATGACACTGTGCTACAGATTGCTAGGTGTTCCCGTAACATAGCCAACTCGTGTATACCAGTCAATACGGCTTGACCAGAGCTCGCTCAATACAGACAATTTGTAAGACAGATAATTGGCATCCTACTTCTCTGCGCTGAGTCCCAAACTCTTGCCCCCATGAGACCATCAAAGAATGGGGTCTGATAGAAATACCAGATTTTCTGAGCTAAAGCATGTCGTTCACTACAATATCAGTCTCCAGGTCGGTCAAGTTTTGTCACAAGACACCTTGCCTCGAACACCAAGGTTTGGAATTCTCAGACAAGATACCAGGAACGATACCTTTGCGCTCTAGATAGACAAGCTACACATCCACTTCATAGAAGCCCAGGCCCGAGTTTCTATTGCTACTCGTATAGAACCTACTTTGCACATTGCAAGTTGTTCTCGATCTTGTATCTAAACGCCCGCATACAGTCTTATTCACCTCGGCCTTTCAAACGACACTCCACATTTGCCTAAGCCTTCGAATACATACTTCCCGTTCTCAATATAACTAACACTTGTTCCGGCTTTCTTGATCTCGGAGCTTCTCGACGTTGGCTAAACCAAGTGGAGCAGCTATTGTCGCACCCTCTACACTAAAGTCGGCGGTGTGTAGCGTATTTAAGTCGTCCTACCTTATAAATCTACAATGTCTGCCTCCTCGTTTCTAGTCACTGACGTCTGGTAGCGCGATTAAGACAGCTCCACTAAGTCTGCAATACCTCCCTCCTTCTATTCACTAGGGTCTGCTCCCTATTTACTGGTGTCTTTTATATTCACCGCTTTTAGGACAATTCGTCTTTTAGTTGGACACCCCAGCTATTCACATACTTCTATTGTCCATTTATCCCACCCAACTTAACTTTCTCTTCCTCATACTTTCTTACGCTCACCACTACGCAAGGCGCATCACCAGCAACACTACCGCTCTCGCCTACTTTAAGAAACACAGATCAGTAGCATTCACTCCTCACACCTGACGCAGTCGGTCTAGCTTCCTCCATTCAACAGTGTTTAAGCTACTCGCGCAGAAGATCCGGTAAGTTGGAGAACTGGAGAAGTTGGAAATTGCAGAAGCCCAGCACCACTTCACCGCCGCTGCCGCATCGCATTATCCCAGCTCACATAAGTCTATCACTTGAGCTTTTCACAGCCCGAACTAGGCGGCTGCTCGGATCACAGCATCTCGAAGGCCACGGTTTTAGTTTCCCTTCCACAATCTTTCACGTTCGTCACAATCTTTCACGTTCGTCACAATCTTTCACGTTCGTCACAACCTTTCACGCTCTGCTACACAACCTACACTACCACTCAATGCCCGCAACAAATGAGAACGATGTTGGGAGTGTTGAGGAAGGACTGATGAGTGACATGTTTTTGGCAGACTTCGGTTCATTCGACTTCTCGACATTAATAAACACCGATCTACACTCAGACGATTCATTTGGGTCACTAGAGGCTTTGATGGAGCCGCAAGGTCCATACTACCTCGGGCTACCAATAGCAGAAACGGACAATGAGATTTCAAAGATGGGGGAGTATCACAACGGCTTCTCGTCCTTCACAGTCTGCGATCCTTCGGAAGGGCTTAGGACTGATACCCCCAGACCACCTTCAGACATTGGAGGCGAAGAAGCTAAGGAAGGGATAAGGAGTGATTGGAATTTTTGGGGTGATTATTACAACGATGAACTAGATTCGGTCAAGCAAGATGAATTTGTCTCCCCGCCTTCCGCACATGATACACATAACACACAACATATAGAGTTTTTACACAAGCAACAGTCGGTTCCTGCTCCGGCTAGTCAACAAGAAGCGCGAGTCGAAACGAACTATACTGTACAGGAATCTGATTCTGCCCGGCCGCTCGGTGCTGAATCTGAAACTATGGACACAGATTCTCACCCTCGGAATCGCAAACAGCCAAAACCGGAGAATCCACACGAGGCGGCAATGAGTGTTTCTGGTAACCGTCCGCGATCTTACGGGTCAAAACGATTGCCTCGTACTAGAGATGAAGAGCCGCCAGAACCAGTGCAGCAGCCTCAGACTGACGTGTCCGAAGTGGTTCTGTATTATCAGAGCTTTAAGGAAGCTCACAATGCCTGTTACGAGCATCTCAGCCGTAATTCTGTTAACGATGATACAGCCCCCCAAACGGACTCTGAAAAATCCGAGCTCGTTAAACAGCTATTTCTGGCTATGAAGGATACCTCAATGGTGCCCGAACAAGAGGAAGGTGCTAGAAGACCTCAGGCAATAAAAAGCTTCGAAGAAGGAAAGTATCTTGATTGGCAGATCCAGATAATTTGCTGGCAAGTATTGGTAAGTTGACAGTCTCATGCATTTCGGTTACAAATCTAATATCGATCACTACCTTCCAGGAACGATGCATGGCGAGACAGCGAGTGGGTCCTATTACTCCAACTTGGCAGCGGACACGAAAACCAAAAGAGTATGACAACTTCAAACAGCGATTTGAAGCAACCTGTGAAGCACTGAGAGTAAGAACTTTCGAAATACAGAGATGCATCACCTGTTATGTGAAAATACTAACTAAACATATCTGCGCACAGTGTGAAAAGCAGCTTTGCAAGAGACTTATGTCCGCAATACTTGTGGACGATTTTGTTGATGATCCAAGTAGTTACGTGAAGGTAGCTATCCACAGATCTGTTGACTTAATGCAAAATGAGATACTAACAGATGACCTCTGTGCAGCGAATACAGCAAAATAAGTCGCTGAACGATAAGAAGAAGGATCAGATAAGGCTTGGACGCGCGGCACAAGCAGCTATTGAACCGGACTCAACGACGAAGCGAGGCGCAACCCGAAAACGAAAGGCGATGGCGGCGAAAGACGTTTTAGAGGAAGCACAGCCTACAGCTAGGCGTTCGAAGCGCTCCAAAGTTACCGTTACCGATCCATCACCACAGGATGCGCTAGGTGAAGTGACATTGGCAGGACCCAGTCAGTTGGCGATGGTGAACTCTTCATTGCCCCCGGCAGTGTCTATGGACATGTACCACATCCAAGAGTCCCATGTAGATTCTCTAGCAATGGAGAGAGATTACACCTGGGGGTGGTCAGACCAAGCCGCTCGGGACCCTAAGATAACGCCCGAGGAACATGAGGAATACATGAACATATTTGCCAGCTTTACAGGCTACCAAGGCACCAGCGAACCCAATGAGCAAGCGTTCTCCAACCCTCATGATATCGAAATGTCCAACCAGGCACTTTGCGCTTCACGCCGTCAAGGATCTACATCAACTTTCCGCCCTGCCGAGGAGAGAATGTCTCGGACGAGATCCCATCGAAGCCGAAGGAAAACGTCAATGGAGTAGGGTGGACTCCAACTCGCCATAGAAGACAGCCTTCAGCCAGGTGTATCTTTCTCAGTAGGTTGACTTTCGTCACTGGCGGGCACATGAACTCTCTCTGTGTGTGCATCTGCCGCCATGCAAATATCTAATCATGTCATGGTTCAAGCAACCTTCACGACTTGCGTCAGTCTTGATGGAAGTTGTTTCTCTGCGAGACTGGTAAGCTCTTAGGCCCACATATTATTTCTTCTCAGCACAACCTCCTCTTCCATTCTCCTAGAACTGGTCTACAGTTTACAGCTTCTGTTTTCTCTATCTCCAATCAGCAAACTGATTGCGATTTTTATCACCATTTATCTGCCTGAGCCATTTCACTTCTGTTGTTCGATATTCTTTGGTTAGGTCTGAGCAATACCAGCCGGCGTCCGTCTCTGCTTGGAACCTCATGGCCTCAAAGGCCATACCTACTCGACTTATCTATTCGTTTGCGCCTTCGGATATAAGCACCATTAGCATGCGGTCTTCAGAGGATGTTCTTAGGGCACCTAGGAGCGAAGAGCTTCGTTTTGTTTCTTGTTGGGGGAGGGCATGTGTTTTCCTGCAGATATCAAGGAGGTATACGGTCTTGTTTTTTCACGGGCGTTACATTATTGGCGATCCAATCCCACGGGATGGATTTCACATCAGCGAATAAATCAAATAATCAAAAGTGAAGAGCATAATAGCACGTGATGTTGTGTGCCGCTTAAACATGCAAACCAACCAACGGCCTTCCTTGCATCTCACACGCACAATGACTTCTTCGAATATCTCCAGCACCAATCCATCCCGAACTTCTACCCCCAATCCAGGAGCTGCTTCTCGCTTCATCGCGCAGTCTTCAACTGCTGAAGACCTACTCAAGTCACAAACTGTCGGTCTAGTCCATCTCTCTGACTTCCGGAAACGTCGTGCCGAAGCCCTCGAGCAGAAAGAGCGGGAAGCCCAGGATCGGTCCCTCGGAAGATTCTCTGGTAGTGCAACCCCTGCCAGCGACGGGTGGGCGCCTTCTTTTTCCCTTGATACGATTGGCGTAGGACTAATGGCAAAAGCACAGTGCACGCACGCCGTTGCCGCCGAAGAAAAAGCGGAAGGCTCACGCGTTAGTGAAAGGGAAACTGTCGTTCAGTGATACTCTTTTTGATGGATCAGGCGAAGAGAGCAGCACCGGGCATGCGTCAGCCGATGCTGTGGACGATAGTTCGGAAGAAGCAACAGCATCGACGACGAAGGTTTCGACTGCCCCAGAGAAAGTTCCAGTATCCTCGGCAGCAATGAAGAAGCGACTGGGACCCAACTCCACGGTTCCTGTTGCCCCAAAGGCGATGACCAAATCTGCGCTTCTGCGGGAAGCACAGACCCGGGAACAGTTACGAAAGGAGTTCCTAGCGCTGCAGGAACTGGTAAAAGCGACGGAGATCCTAATCCCGTTTGTTTTCTACGACGGTACGAACATTCCTGGCGGAGTATGCAAGGTCAAGAAGGGCGACCATACATGGTTGTTCCTGGATAAGGCGAGGAAGGTAGGCGCGGAGCTGGGCGTAGGTGGGGCTGGAGAAAGGGCGAGTAGTCGGAGAGAATGGGCCCGAGTCGGAGTCGACGATCTGATGATGGTTAGAGGAGAGATTATCATCCCCCACGTACGTCTAGGTTTTCATATTGCTCAAGTTGGCGGAGATTTTGATATTATTTCCAAAACTAACGCTTGCATATATTCACAGCATTACGAATTCTACTATTTCATCGTCAACAAAACCAAGGGCCCATCCGGGCACCTTCTCTTCAACTTCTCCACCCAAACCACGACTACCAACCACAAGAACTCCCCCAATTCCTTCAACCCCCTTTCCAAACCCTCCAATAAGTCCAAAGGCAGTAGCAGGCTTGACCCTGCTGATGAACGCCTCGAGGGCTTCAATGACGATCCGAACGTCACCAAGGTTGTCGATCGTAGGTGGTATGAGCGGAATAAGCATATCTTTCCGGCGAGTGTGTGGGAAGAGTTTGATCCTGATAAGGACTACACGCAGACGGTGCGGCGGGATACAGGAGGGAATGCGTTCTTCTTTCGATGATGCTAGATTGGTGGGAGGTTATTCTAGTAGATGATATGCATGTACATATTTTAAAACCGGTTAGGTCGAGCGTAGTGATTAGATATTGTATTGGACGACCCGACAGCATTGTCCTTCAGGGTAAGAAGTGGCCAAATGATAATTGTCTCTTTGTCACCGGGCGACGAAAAACCACCACACCACTCCCACAACAATCCAACCCGGCCAAAACAACACCAAAGCCAGCGCATACGGATTAAACAGCAAAACCATCATATCGTAGAAGCACCTATCGCGGAACTTTTCCGTCTGCCTCCAAACCCGGAGTAAGAGCATGAAAACAGTCGAGACAATCACCCGTATTAAGAGCGACAGGAGTTGCCGGACTTGGTAGAAAAAGATGGCGAGCGTGATGAGAGGTGCAGCGAGGGTGTTGAGGAGGGCTGAGGATGTGGAGGCCGGTGTGCTGAGGACGGTAGAGGGGCTCATCGTGGGCCGGATTGCGGTGGCCATTTTCATTTTTTCCCTTTTGTGAGGTTGATGGGTTTGTTTTGGTTCAGTCGAGAATCCGGCAAAAACCAAGAGTGAGATGCAAGAGATATATTCCCCCTTGTCGCCCGTCCGCAGAAACTGTCTTTCGGGTGAAGAAAGCTGGAGGAGTGGGATGGATCACGAGTCGCAGGTTGGTTGGATGTTCGTGGTTCATATAGAGCGGGAGTACCTGCCTGCAGCATTCACATAAGAAAACGGCTGTCTCGGTTGGCGCCGGGATAGGAAAGCACCACGGGATCCACCCGGCTCGAGATCCAACGAATGGATCCACGTTCCGTCCCTGGCATGGCAGCGTTGTGGAGTGTGACGCTATTTTTCCTGCGAGGCTAATGCGAGGGTGGAAAGATTAGATAAGGGAATTCTTGTGTCAATAACCACCGGATTCCTCAATCGAAAACGAAATGAAATGTGTAATAACGAATGGGAATTCGTCTCGAGCGCAGTGTGGGGGGGTTTTTTTTTAATCCGTAATGGGTGATTTTGGAAGAATTGACAGTTGGAATCGACATCCAGGTAAATAGACTTCCCGCCGGCTGCATGAAACTACGCTAGGTAATCGATAACGATATAAAAAAAGCCCTGCTCGATGTCATAACGACATGCATAAATATTGGAAATAAAAGTCTGCCCATGCGGTTACAAACACCCAATGCAGTGGAGGTTCATTTGCTGCTGGCCGAACTGTTCCCTTGATTGAATTGCATGCTATAACCACCGGTTGCGGGGTCTTTTGTCATGTTGAAATTGTCGGTAGACAAGCCGAATGGTTTCAAGATTCCGTTTCCAAGCTGCTCCACCAGGGAGTCAGCATACCATCCATAACTTTGAAGGTTGATGAGCGGAGAAAAAATTTTTATTATAAATTCAGAGGATTTCGGTCAGGCAAAGGGACAAACCTCTTTTAACTTTCCCATCATCTGGCCGATTTCTGCTTCTTTGGCTTTGTCGAGTCGGGGTGGGAGGGTGAGAAGTTCCGATTGCACGATTTTCTTGTCTGCAGGCGGTAGACTGTCCATTTTGGAGAGTTGTCTGTAGTCTGCATTGGAGCATTTAGTATTAGCGTGAATCTATTGGTTGATTTGTATTTGCTGACCTTCTTCTGCGCCTTGCAGTGCAGCCCACCCGCCTAGCTCACAGCGGGCTCTGGCTCTCCTCAACAAAGACTTGGCTTTGATCCGTTGGATGTCAACAGTATCCGGAGAACTCTTTTTCGTGACATCGCTATTTTCGGGCTCTTTTACGCCCTCCTCAGTCTCCTCTTCATCATCTTCCCCCTTCTGGGCTTCAAGGTGGTCTAGTGACTCGAGGGAAGAAGTAGCAGCAGTCACTGCGGCCTTCCAGTCTTCCAGTTTGAGATGGCAAGCAGCGATGTTGCTCTGCAGCACAGCAATTTCAAAGTCCAGGTAATTCGGACATGACTGAAGAGCTTTGCTGTATTCTTGAATAGCTTCTGAGTACCGCGTTAATCCAAAATGCTTGTTCGCTTGCACCCGTAACTCGTTGGATTCGGTCAAGAGCGCCTAGTGTTGAATTTAGTAGGGATCTCGTAGAGTTGATGTAGTCTTGAAAATACTTACAGCTTCCTCTTCTGAAGAGAATCGAACTTGCTCAGGCTTACTCTCGTCTCCATCTGAGCCTGAGGTCTCTGGGTCTTTTATCGAGATTTTTTTGGCCTTCGAGGTCATTGTGATGTCTGTCGAGTGAAGGAGGGGTTAATTACTTGGAAGAGTGCGTTCGGCATCTTCCGATGGAGGGCTTCTCACTTTTGCAGCATTGGATATCGCACTTGCATTCCACTGTAGGATATCATGGCGCAACAGTTGTACACTCCTTCATCCTCAACTTCCAGATACTAGCTGACCGTTCTTCAAAGTCTACCCCCCGTTCGGGCCTGCTTGTTTGACGTGGATGGTCTCTTAATTGACTCTGAAGATATCTACAGTGAGGTTACGAATACTATATTGAGGGAGCATGGGAAGCCTGACCTGCCATGGAATATAAAAGCAAGGCTTCAGGGCAGGCCTGGCCCAGAGGTAAGTTGAAATGACATACGTTACCAGAATCTCGACTGATTAAATTCCAGGCCGGTCGCATTTTCCATGAGTGGGCTCAGTTGCCTATATCCATTGAAGAATATCTAGTAAAACTAAAGGCTCTTCAGAGAGAAAAGTTTGTCAATACACAGCCTTTGCCAGGCGTACCGAAGCTTCTTCACGACCTCGTAAATTGTTCAACTCCACAAGTGCATATTGCGCTGGCAACGTCTTCACATAAAGCCAATTATGAAATCAAGTCACGACACCTTAGCCACGTATTCTCGACCTTTTCTGACGAGAGAAAGGTTCTGGGTGATGACCCAAGGATTCCGGCTGGCAGAGGCAAGCCAGCTCCCGACATCTTCTTGCTCGCTTTGGAGACCATCAATATTGGAATCCGTAGGGAGGGTATTGAGCTGGAGATTAAGCCTGAAGAGTGCTTGGTCTTTGAGGACTCTGTGCCGGGCATTGAAGCTGGAAGGAGAGCCGGTATGAGGGTTGTCTGGGTTCCGCATGCCGGATTGCTGAAGGAGTACCGCGGGCGCGAGGAGGAAGTATTGGCCGGATTGACCGGAGAACACGAAGACGAGCAACAGGCTACTGGAAAAAACGCCAACGAAGACGCTGAGGGAGCTGATCAGAGTTCATCAAAACAGATTGGAGGTAAACCAGGAACTATCGGTGATGGATGGGGCGAATTACTGCCAAATCTCGAGAACTTTCCATATGACCACTATGGAATAAACATTCGCAGCCAGTAAAACCTTTTCGACCAGATCATTCTTAGACTGACATAAAATAGAATCATACTCATCATATGCATTAACAGAAACCTAAACACTATTTGCTTCAACGGTGGTCACCAAGCGTTCCTCTGAGGGATAGGGGGTTTACATCTAGCCCCTTAACCTATCTTTTGAGACTAAAATGGCATATCAAGGCGTGACGGTAAAACAAAGGGAAGTTAAGAGTCGACGAGGAAGCATGCAGTTACGAACTCATTGGCGTTCTCGTATCTAAATTCCCTGATATCAAGCTGCTTCGTCAGTGCACTCGCCATTTCGGGTAATTTCAGAGAGTCCGCCGATACCCACACATTATCATCCCTAGACCCTTACGTTGCGCATTAACCTCACCTCTCTACTCGACTTCTCTTAGCATTGGATGGTGTCAAATGGATTTTTCTTTACGGTGCAACTCGTTGAACTGCAGGAAGCAGCTGAACGATCAGGCAGTGGTGACAACATGCTGGTACCGACGCATAGTCCACGAACACTATTCGACGCAAGTCGTACTGACAGGACCTTCTGAGAGACAGCCATATTTTCTGTAACGAGTGCTCAGATTCATTGAATTTAACTTCACCTACAGGTGGTACAAGGATTTGTCCTGCTTGTGACACAAGTCTCCCGAATCTGGACGATGCGGTTTCTACAAAGCTCAATCCTTCAGAAGACTACAAAACTAGTGTACTCAGTGGACTTAGTCCCGGGATTATCATGGAGTGCGCTGGAAGAGCAATGAGTTTCTGGAGTTACCAGGCAACCCAGGAAATGTGGGCTTTGACTCCCATAGGCATTTCTCCTGCAGACCGTTGACCTGTCACAGTGTCTACCAGGAGTATCTCGCAAAATCACTGGCCGACAAGTACAATAACCTCAGCTTGCAGATGGATAAGATAATTCATGATGCAAACACCGAGATTTCTAGCCTTAGAAATAAGCTCTCTAGTGAGCACATGATGATTCAAACAATCGAATACTTCAGACTAACCAGTTTAATTCTAGCTATGCAAATCGACCAGGAGCATATCCAACAGAAGAACCACGAACTAGTTGAGGCATTCAGGGAGAAGAGCCGTAAGCATTTACAGATACAGGAGCTCTACGATAAACTCAAGAGGCGGACACTTTATTCTCAAGTCCAGAATGCAGCTTTAGAGTCGGTGGATAGGAACTTACACTCATCATCTGTCATTTCCAATAACTTTACTGACAATACGAGGGACTCGGTGATTCGGCAACAAATCACAGGGATAACCCAGAAGCCTCTTCGACATCAAAGGTTACCAGTTGATTACCAAGGCGTGGAGCAGGTACACAGTCGTCAGAGAAGTGGGAGCACCAGCAGCGGAAGCCCTAAACGCTCAGCCGCCAATATGCCGCCCCCATTAGTCATAAACAGTAGCCAAGGAAGCACCAGATCCTGGACTGGCAATAATGCTCGCGGACCCTTATCTCGTGAGTTTGTCAATCTTATTTCTCACTAAAGAGTCTATAGCTGCTTAGAGTGATTCTAGAACATCATCCCATGGGTACTCCATCACAACATCGGCAGCCGCTACCTACTCCGCGTCACCAGACACAGTCCCACTCTCAATTGCCGAATAGTCTATCGAATCCTTTCAGCAGCCATGTCAACCCCAATACTCCAAGCGCTAGGCAAACCCTTGGCGGTTTGAGCCTGAACTCTATTAGCGGCTTCAGTGGCTACGGTATGCGGGCAGGCCTGAAGATCGGAAAAGAGCAGGCCTATGGGCTTGGTAATAGTGTCGATAATTCCAGGATCGGTAGGGAACGAGGTTAGCATATTCTGCTGGGATTCAGAGTGGAACAGCTGCGCTGATAGGAACTACAGCTGCTCGACACTCCGCCGACAACACTGGTCCTAGCCAGGACTTGATGGGAGCTCGATCCGCGAAGCTCGGAGAATCAGAAGGGGTTAGTGGATTTCGATCTGGCACGTATTTCTAGCGAAGAACACCCCCGTTTCAGTGCATTTCTTTATGGTCGACATTAGAGGAAAGATATCTCAATGTGCTTGGCTTGCTTATCTTGCTCCAATACGCACAGTCTTTATCAAATATCGGTTTCTCATCTATTGCTCACTTCTAGAGAAACCAAAGGAGAGAGAAATATAAAAAATAAATCCTTTCTGTTCTATTCGATATCCACCATAGGGTTTCTTATAAATTAGCGGCTAACGCAGATATGGCGATGTCAATATCGAAAGCTCAAGCTATGGTTGACCTAGAGCACTCCGTGCTGGAGTAGGGTCTTTGTCTGGAGGACAAACAAAGGTTTTCAAAGGGGAAACAAAAAATCAGTTATTCGGAAGACAATGGAACAATGGACGGCAGCGTCGCCCTACATACGGTGGACAGCATCCGCTCATCTTAGGATTTGTGAATAAGGCAGGAGAATAGTAAATGGAAAGAGATGTGTCAAAGAAATGAAACGGAAATGAAAATGGAAATAAAGGTTCAAACTGTCTACGTTTACCTTTCACCACTCCTATTGTTTTATTGTCTCAATGTTTCTTTGTCTCTTCGGGAACGTACTGCACACCCGATATGTTCGAGAATCCGTTCGGCTGGTGGAGAGTTTTCTCAACTCCTCTACAAGGATTTCATTGTGTGATCTTGGAGAAGATAGCGATGCTGAATTAGCAGAGGGAGCATGGCTTCCTCTCCCTACCTGAACAGCTTGCTACAAACAAGCTCTACTAAACAGCATATAATGACGCCCGGCTTCCATCGCCTTTTCAGGCCATCAACCATTCAACGACACTCTTTTCAATACAATGGCATTTAATTCCAGGCGCAACAGTAAACCGTTGGTGAGTTCACCTCTTAGGGGTCCACCGCTTACAAATCCGCCAGACAGCTCTATCGCAAACACAACCGTTGTCCCCTTTCCCGAAACAAATCGGAGTGTCTTCGCACCGGTTACTGACGAATACCCACCCAGCACATCCTTCACCGGCGCACAAGATTTCCGAAAAGATGTCGCTGCCCAAAGGCTAGTGCGCTCACGTGCAACTCTCAAAAGGCTCACCGACAACCTCAAAACAGTCTTCGAGCCCGGATCCAAAGCCGGACGTAAAGGCCTCCGAGCCGCCCTCCTAGATGCATCCTCGCTGCGCACCGAACAGATCATCCACGCCGTCAAAACCTGCTTTAAAACCCTTAAAGAGGACGCGAACAACTTCAGACGACTCAAAGCATCAGTCAACAACGCTGAAAAAAGCGCCAAGGCCAGAGAATGCATAATGAAAGACCAGGAAGCGAAATGCAGGGAATTGGAGGAGAAGGTCGAGGATCTTGGAGAGGGCATCAGGGAGATAGCGCTTGCTTTTTTTACTTATGCTGAGCGCTATGGTCCTGGTGTCGATATTGATATTTTTGGAATCCCCACCAGCGAGGAAGGCTTCGATGCTGCTGCTCTCGGGGACAATCTCACTATCTTCATCAACGAGAAGAGACCGCCGCCTGAACTTACATCTCCTGCTGTGTCTTCCGCCTCCCTCGCATTTGCTCTTGAAGTAACACATGAAGAAAGCGTCACTACCGTCGCAACGGAAGAGAAAGGGGGGGGGAATGCTGAAGCTGAGGAATTTCCTCCCCTGGCTCGTACCCCAAGTGTCAGAAGGGCTGCGAGCGATGTTTGGCAAGAAATCGCCGAGGATGAGGCTTTGTGAATTGTAACGGATGGGTTTGTCCTGAGGGGCTTTTCTTGTTTCGGGTTGTAGTTGCTTTGCAGTGTTCTACATACCTATTTGCTCCTATTTTGGTTCACACATTTCCTCCCCCCTTTTTTTCTTTCCTTTGGTTTCACACACCATATGTAAGAGCAAATAGAAAAATTGAATTGAATCCGCGGTCGGATTCGATTGGAAAGAGACTTTTTCCTCTCTTGGTGTTCCCTTATAAACGTTGAATTAACTTGAACTGGTTAACCCCTGTATTGCCCCTGAATTAGCGGTTTTGAGGATGCGACGGTCGAAAAATGTGAAACTTTTGATTCAGTTTGTGCCACTTTATGTTTATGTTTCTGATTAGAAACATAAGAATCAGTCTAATACTTCCCCCCTTGATCTCAACGCCAGACCCGCGCCCGTTTGATGAAGCAGGATCATCTCACATCTGAGTTTCCAATTCTCCGTGAGTCTAAGTAACTAATATGAACTGTCTATGTGCTTTTATCCATACACCTTATCCGAAGGATGACACAGATTGCCCTCCAGAAGTAATATCACGACGGAGCCAATAGCGTACCTACCGCGACCCATCTATCACCGGCAGAACATTTCTGGACTCCGTCTGAACACCCATACTTTGCTCTCAACGCCGTCGAACAGGATAGTGTTATCTGCGGGAACGTATTGGCGGGTGATGACTTTGATGGCTTCTTGAGCGACAATACCGCCTGCTAGTGCAGAGATGTTGTGGAGGTCACCGCCACCGGAGCGAGCACTATAGATAGTTATTATTGCACCGTTAGCGGTATTCCTGCGGGGAATGGGAGTTGCGTAGGACATACATTTCACGGACAAAGTCATGCAGACGGGGAATCTGAGATGTCTCTGCGCCGTCAGACCACCGAGATAGGATGGCAAGAGCGATTTGTAATAGTTCTTGTCCATCGGCCATCACGATGTCATCGTTGTGACCGGGAGCGGGACGGAGGGGGGCTATGGTTCCAGAGTGGGAGTCGGGTGGAGGAGTGTTCCGGGATTTAGAGTCTATAAACATGTCATAGGCAAGGAAAGCGATATAGAGAGGCATGAGAGAGTCTGGGTCTTCAAGTGCTTTTTCTAAAAAATATAAGGGGGGGAATTAGTAAATCGGTTCTCTTCGAGCTCCAACGAGGGAAAATAAAAGAGAAAGGGCTGGGCAGTGGAACTAACGAATAGACTTCAAGCTATCACTACTCTCCTCCCACCAAATTTCCTGCCCCGCAATCTCAAATTCCCCATTACCTCTCCCACACGCAATCTGCAACCGTTCTCCCCTGAACAGCCTCACCCACGCGGCCTCCTTACAAAATACCTCCACTTCTGCCTCGCTGATCGGCGTAGCGGTTCTCCCTAACGCCTGCTCCTCTAAACGCACAGTGGCAAGGACTTCGGCGGCGTCTTGGCGGGCTTTGGCCTTGTAGACATTCTGGAGGCGGATGTAGTCTGCGGATTGCGCTTTCATGTCTGGGACAGAACCGGGAAGTGGGAGCACGCCGTGCTTATTTTCGAAGGCTCGGATTGCGGATGCTATGATCCAGAATCCAGAGGTCTATATCCTCGGTAGAAGTAGTCAGAAGTCGATATTCAAGTTCATTGTTCAGGTCTCGCCCAGAAAGCCGCGCATGGATCACTCACTTCCTTCGTTAAGAAATTGCACTCTCCAGAATGAAACACCTCCTGCACATTCCGTCCCAAGGAACTAGGGTTTAAGCTCTTCAGTACGGCATTGGCAGCTTCCTCATAATTCTCCTCTCCACCTTCTGAATTATCCTTCCGAGCACCCTCCTCCACTAATTTCCGGAACTCCTGCTTCTCACGATAGGTTGAGGGTATTCGGCCATCATTCTTCTGTTTCCACATCTCCAGGTAGTGTAACAGCAGCATCACATAGGGCACATGTCCGTGATCGTGATCGCTCATGTTTTCTAGGTCTTTCGTCTTCTCCTTTACGAGAGCTGAGAGCTCTGGCCAAGGATTTGTCAGACGGAGCTCGGTGGTTGACGTCGGATCGGGGTGAGTCTCAACGATCGGGAAGGTTGACGGGAGGCAGATAGAAAAATGTGAATAAAATCCAAGAGAATGAATGTAGAACAGCGGCACTAAGTGATCCCACGCGTATGTAGCAATTTCCTTCAGAACGTATGACGATATCGGCGAGACGACAAGCAGGAGCGTGAATGGTCGTAGGAACTCCGGATCCCGCAGGAGAGACTCAATTGACTACCCACATGTTACGCACCCCATCAGCATCCTTAACTGACGAAGAATAAAGGACTCAACAGACAGAAGAGTCCAAGCAAACATACCTCCTCAATATACCCCCCTTCGACATCGGGATTTAATTCCTGGAGCATCTCGTAGCAGACCCTCGCCCTCGACCGGCCAACACACCATCCCTCGGTGAAGAAGTTGACACCTGTATCTGCTTCTGTCACCTCGCACGGATCAACGATAGTGTAGTGACCGATGCCTAAACCATAACACGCACGGCGTCGGTATCAGTGCTGTGATCTGTCTGAGCGTAAAATAAAACACCTAGAACATAGAGTACACAGAAGAAAAGAGACACGCACCAGGTAATATCAAATTCTTCAAAGCCTCGATCCCAACGACACTCATCCCCTCCTGCACCAGCAGAACACTTGCATCCTCCAACGCAGCCTGACCACTCGCAGCCCACAACCTTAGCTGGCGATCATATTTCTTCTCCTTTGAGCTTGGCCCATGCAGAATCGGCGGTGTAGTGTCCATGTCTCGGTCTCTCTGCCTCGAGATGTGAATTGGTCGACTGGCTGGTGTGCGCTCTGGGCTTGGAGGATGGAGGCTGCAAGTACCATGAACGGATAATTTGTTTTTCCGATAAGCCAAACAAGTTTTTCCGGCCTAAGCGAATTCCCCGCTGCCCCACCACGCCCTGACCTCGAAAGGCAAAATCCAGTGTATATATTTGGTTGTTCGCACTGAGAATCGCATCCAGATTTCTACACATCCACGGCTTCTACACTTCCAGAGTACCCGGACAGCAAAATCTTCTAGTGGCATATAAGATTTCAGTGAGTGCATAGAAGTGTATGTCTGAATGCTCAGAAGAAAAACGTACTCTATCTAAACTGATCTGATCCAGACTGACGCAGCTAGTCCATGCACCGCGGACCAATCGTTCAGCTACTACAGCCCGTTCTTCTAATTTCCAGAATACGCCAGCACTGCTATAGAACTGGTATTTCAGCCATCACTGTTTCCAACAACCACCACTTCTCCACAATGTCGTCCGTCCTTACCACCCCTCCGTCAAACCGCGACCTCACAATCACCGACAACGCCAAATGCAATGCCGCCTACCGCGCCGTCAACGACCACCTCTCCCCCAGCTTCCGGTACGTCGGTATCGGCAGTGGCAGTACAATCGTTTTCGTCGTTGAAGCAATCTCCCGACTCCCGCCAACCACCACAGACCCCATGACTTTCATCCCCACAGGCCACCAATCGAGGCAATTGATCATCGATGCAGGGTTGAGACTTGGGGCGATCGATGCTCTACCTCACAAACCCCAGGAGCCTCGGAAAGGGGCCGCAAGATGGGACAATAAGGATGAGAACGAGATTGCGTTGTTGGATGTATCTTTCGATGGCGCGGACGAGGTAGATGCAGAATTGAATCTGATTAAAGGTGGAGGAGCGTGTTTGATGCAGGAGAAACTGGTGGCGATTAGTGCAAGGAAGTTTATTTGTGTTGCAGGTACATCTTCCTCCTATTCTCTCCTTAACCGAAACCCAAAACAAACAAACCAACTAACCAAGCCCAAATCCTACCAGACCACCGAAAACTCTCCCCACGTCTCCTAACAAACTACCACACCATCCCCATCGAAATCGTCCCCTCAAGCGCACCACTCGTCCTCCAAAATCTCCGCCGTTTAGGCTCTCGTAAACCAGCCCTCCGTCTTGGTGGTTCCGCAAAAGCCGGCCCAATCCTTACCGACAACTGCAATTTCATCATCGATGCGCCCTTTAATCCTCTCGCCCCCAGTAGAAGCCAAAATCCTCCTGAGAATCCCCATACAATACTTTTTGCTCCTCCAAGTTGGGATGTGGCGGGGTTGGCGGAGAGGATTAAATCCATAGTGGGGGTGGTGGAGATTGGGCTGTTTTGGGGAGTTAGTGGGGTGGAGGATGGGGTTGGAGGGATCCAGAAGCCGGTTCAGGCGTATTTTGGGATGGAGGGGGGAGAGGTGCTTGTAAAGACTAATCATGGCGAGACAGTGCTGTGAGCTTTTCCCCCAAAGGCTCGAGTATCTTTTCTTTGTCTTTTCGACTGCCTACCTCTACTCTAATTTCACACTCCCATTTCACATGCATCCAGTATTGCCATGGTAGAGGATTAAAATACTCCGCAGTATATAGCCGAAACAAAATACAATGTATATGCAACATGTTAACCCTGGGTTGATTGGGCTAATGCCAGGATATGAAAGCACGAAGTGCAGCATCTGATTAGTTGGGCCTGAGAAACGTTTCTGGAATAACTGATATTCAATTGAGACGCGGCATAACAATAACCAACCTACTGGTATTTTCATGGGCAACGTATCGGTCGTATGCAGTATCACATCATCGCTTACCTGACCTCATAGAACACAGACCACAACACCACAACACCTGAACACCAGGTTCCTCATCAACCGCGAACCTTCTGGTTGGTGAGTGTGTCGCTCGGCATCTCTGCCTCTAAATGACATAAAATCTCTTCTCGACGCCGCTTGTGCCTTTGGCCCTGAGCAGTCAGTTGTACATCGGCTCTTTCTACGGAGGATGTCTTCATCTTCCTCATTTACCAGCAGTCTCCCGGTTCTGGAAGATATCCCAACCACCACAGCTTCACTGGACGCAGCCTCGATATCGCTTCTGTCCTCCTCTATTCAACAACTAAGTCCATCTACCACCAATGGCTCGTCGCATTTCCTTCCATCTCCTTATTACATCCTGATGGCAGCACCGAGACTGTTTGGCCTCGTCGGTTCGTTTGCATTTGTGACGGTACCGGGACTCCTAGATGACTTGATGGGGCTCGGATATGGTGGCCATGCGAGGGAGATTGCTGAGGCAACTGGTGAGGGTGGCATGATCGGTGCGGGAGCGGCGGCTTCTGTCGCAGGCTTCGCTCAGGGAGAAGGAGAAGCTGCTGTGAGGGCTGCTGCCGTAGGCGGAGAACAGTCCGGTGGAGCGACCTTTCATGCGGTAAGAGGCTTTGGGTCAGTATTTGCCTATATGACCAGTCATTGGGCGGTTGTTTGTTTCACGATGGTACTTGTCCCAGTGCACCCGGATGCTGTTGTGAGAGCAAATGCTGATTTTTGGTGCATCTAGGCTATCATCATTAATCGTGCTCAGATCTGGGCTTCAACGAGACGTCACCTAGTCCTGAATCTGTCCCAGCGTTCCCTACTCCGAATAGTTCCCATTGTGGTCTTTGTACTACAAACAAAATGGTTTCTACAAGCAATGCGTTGCCAGACGTCTCCAGATTTCTCATCTCTACGCTACGGCGACCCAGAGAAGCACCACTGGTTTGACTTCAGCGTGAATGGGGGCATGCTCTATCGCATTAGCTCTTTCATGCTATTCTGGCAGGACGACAGGGACTCCTGTGTTGCTGCTAAGATAATTCCGCCTACCTTCCAAGATGCTGAGTCTTGGGAATTGAGAGGATCATTTGCGCTCTTGACACCACTTTTTTATTCGTTGTGCTTCAGCCAGCTTATTGAAACCATCTCATGCGCCGTACAAGGCCGACAAGTGCAGGCTGAAACGGGCATGTCGATTTTCGAACATTCACTTGCTTTCGCAGAAGCCGAAGCCATGATCAGCAATAGCTTTGATTGGAAGTCCTTTGGCTTCTTGGGTGATGTAGGGACTGCAGAGGCGGTAACGGCTGCAACAGCATTGAAACGATCAGTGATTTTGACAAGACTCAATACACCGCCAGAAGTATTGCTGATCGGGTTGATTTCAAGCTTAAGCCATCTAAGCAGTCATATACTGGGAGTGCTGGCTTTGCAGGACAGGCTCAGGCTTGTGAATACAGGAGCCTGGGGTCTTTGCTTCATGACTGCTTTCGTGTGGAGTTTTTTCACCTTCTCATCAGAGATGGGGGGTGATTCAGGGATCTTGAGGTTTCCCACAGTTTGCATCGTAGGATTCATCCCGCATATTCTTATCCTTCTCGGAATATTCATCTGCCTTGGAATATATATGGTTGCCTTGCTATTGTCAGCACTATCACTACCAGAAGAGGCATATCAACAACATCCACGGTCGTTAAGGGAGAGGCTATGGAAGGCGCAGGAGAACCTGCAGGCGAATGTACAGCTATCCTCTCTTAGGGTCAACATGCGGGAGGACTTTTACAGCGCCTTGATGAAGATTGGATTTTCCGCCTTGACGGCCGCCAGCGAGGCGGTGTACCTGAACGAAGGGCGAGCAGTGGGTGTCAGAAGATGGACGTGGTTGGAAGAGGAACGTATCAAAGAGATTGAACGGGATCGAATGACTGAGATGAATAGCACGTCTCAAGACTGGGCGGATGCTGGCGCTGGGGCTAAAGGGGTGAAAGGAAACGAGACTCTTGCGATTGGTAGACGACGCTGGACGAGTGGATATGCAAATGAGAGAAAGACTCAAGGCCTAATCGATGGGAGAAAACGTATAACGCCGTCTGTGAGAACAAATGGCGTAGGGGCGACGGAGCGATCGGGGCGGTGGCTCATAGTGTGGAGGTTCTTCAGGGGTATCTTCTTCCTCATGGTAAGTTGGCTAGGCGCCGGGCTGCATAAGGGACTCAGTAAAGTCGGTATTCGTGGGAGACCACTGTGGTTAATGAGGATGGTTGGCATAAAGAGGGATGAACGAGATACGCGGACTGAAAAGAAGGAGCCGCAAACGTTGGAGTTCTGGCTGCTCTCTGACGAAGGCATTCTGAGTCTACCGAAAGATGAGAACGTCGATGTGGAGGCGGAGATGCGGAAGCGTTTGAATTCCAATAATACTAGTTGGGGGCCCGAGCAGGAGAGAGAACTGGATGCTAATATCTATGGGTGGTGGTTGAATGGCGGCTGGTTCGGCAGCAAAGACTCAAGTGGGGACTACAAACCGCAGGAGATAGACGACGACAACACCAGTGTTATATCTATGTCCACCTCTACAGCTTTTGACGGGGACTCAGACTGGGAGAACAGCGACGGCAGAACAACCCCCACGCAGGAAGACTTTCCTGCCCCTACTGCTACATCCACCGCGTCCATCGCGAGTGAGGCGCTCGACCTCCGCCGTCTAGCACAGCTTCTCAATCCCCAAACCCCCGAAGAGCGCGAGGAAACCACCTACTTGGCCCACCACCTCGCACAACCAAACCACATCCTCACTCGCTCTCAATACCGCGCCTCCGTCGCCCGCAACAAGGCTCGCATTCTCACATCCACCCGTCACCGCCCTTCCGGCTTCTCCAACACCGGCCGACTCTCCCAAGAAGAGGAGGCAGAACTCCTCGAATACCTCATTCTCAGCCGCCGCTCAGACACTAGCCGTAGCCGCAATGATAGAAAAAACAGCGACGGGAGCACTCCACAGCCTTCTTCATCCTCTTGGGCCGACGGCGGTGTCGGGCTGGGATCAGGAGGCCCACAGTGCGTCATCTGCCAGAGCTCTCCGAGGACGATCCTAGTGTGGCCTTGCCGGTGTCTGGCGCTATGCGAGGAATGCAGAGTCAGCCTTGCGATGAAAAATTTTGGGAATTGCGTCTGTTGTCGGAGGGATGTGGTGGGGTTTTCGAGGGTGTTCGTCCCGTGAGGGAGAGGCTATGTGAAAGGCCTCCTTTTTCGCTCTCCTATTCTGCAATTATGTATATATGTTTAAGCTTGGTGTCGTCGTGCTCGGTGTGCTAAGCACATATATCATTGACCTGCTCTGCCTCCATCCCTTGTCGTTGTCGTCGTCACCCCTAGGTCCTATGGTTCTGACGACTACTATGACCCCAACTGGAGTTCTAGTATACTTTTTTTTTCTTTCTTTCTGTCACAGGAATACATTCATTTTCTATGAATCGATGCAATTTCTCTATCCTTGTCTGGCTTGGGGAAATAGGCGCACGGGGGTGTGGGGTGGTGTTCCCGTCTACAGCATCTTTACCCTTTTGAAGTCTATATATATATATATATATATATTTTATCTTAGTGGACTCGCCTCCGTCTATGGAGGTTGCCCCGATCGAGTAAGGCGCGTGTCACTTGATCGCTTGCCGCTTTGTCGGCCACCGCTGGGCCACAACATAAAGTCATCGCCATTTCCCTCCTCCTCTCGACCTTCATCCTCGCCCATTTCCCACTTCGAACCCTGCCCTAACATTGCTCTCTGATGAGGTATTTTCTAAATTGGCGGCATTCATGCATGCACTGCCCCGCCCCTCCCTCCATTTCCCTATGCCTGAGGCTAACGAACAAGCATAGAGCTCCTTCGAATTACGACTTTGACTTCCTACGAGCCAATGAATCTCTAGGATCGCGACTCATCTGATGCACTACGCCACACCTCACCGCAGCTGAATGCTCTTTGGCTCCTCGGCGTTGCCGATGATCGTGAAATTGTACGGCAATCGAAGGGCGTCTCGTCCCACGAGTACAATTCGATTCCCACCCCCCGGGGTCCAGACTCAGTGATGAGCTGAAAGACTATCCTGCTGCGCAATCCTCCTAGGCAGCAACGACCAGGTCCACTCTTGCCCTGCAGAGCCATTGGCCCAGGGACGATCGGAAGTCGCGTTCTCCTGCAAGCTCCGGTCCATTTCCCTGTGCCTGAGGCTAACGGACAAGCTTAGAGCTCCTTCGAATTACGGCTTCGACTTCCTACGAGCCAATGAATCTCTAGGATCGCGACTCATCTGATTCACTATGCCTCGTCTCACCGCAACTGAATGCCTTTTGACTCACCTCGGCATTGCTGATGATCGTGAAATCGTATAGCGATCGAAGGGTCTCACGACCACGATTCGATTCCCTCCCCGGGGAGTCCAGACTCAGTGATGAGCTGAGAAGACTATCCTGCTGGGCAATCCTCCTAGGCAGCAACGACCAGGTCCACCCTTGCCCTGCAGAGCCATTGGCTCGGGCGATCAGAAGTCGCATTCTCCTGCAAGCTCTGGTCCATCCGTGTCCAGATTCCCACTTATGGCATGATGAGCTGAGAAGATGGCCCTTCCATTCGATCCTCCTAGGCAGCAATGCACCTCGCACCCCTCCACCTCTATCCCCCTGACTGCAGAGTCCATCGGCTTACGAGGAGTTCATGTCTCGGCGGTTTCCTAGGCAAGGAAACGACTTGCCCATCTTCGCACATGTCATTTAGCAAGGCGTCTCCCCCCTCGCCTCACAACAAGCCAGATGAATCGCAGAAGAGGGGAACATACACCGAGCAGAGTGGTAGGGTGCTTTTCGGTGAGACAGGGCAAGACTGGTGGGTAATGCAGGAGTTTTCGGGGCAGGCACCAGACCGGGAGGACATTCGGAGGCGAAGCCAGCAGCGTAGACATGGATGAATGCGCAGGGGAGCATAGCTGTGTTGGGTGACGCGGCCAGAGGGCTTGTGAATGACGCCTTTCAGCGGCAAGTCTTGGTGCGCTTCAAGGCTATGTCAATTGGTTCTCTGAGGTGGCGGAGCATGCGGCTTGGAATGGCTAGACTCGGAGGAAACAGGATAGGGAGGGTATGCACGTCGGCTTTCAGCTCGCCTCGAGCTGTTTCACCCCCAAACTTTCCTTCATTAGACTGCCTGCAGGGGATCGCAGGATCCGGTGTCTCCGTACTTCTCCCTGGTTGGCGTCGAATGGTGTTGGAATGCTCCACTTCTGTGAAGCAAGGCAGACGTGGTTCCGACGAACGAAGCTCACTGATGCTACTCTTACCGCCATCAATTGTTACATGTGGTGGTGAAGCATTGAGCATGCTCGGCGAGGAAAAGCTTGACTGGGCAGGAAAGGGAGCTCCCACAATGGTCCTGAGATCCGGTATCTCAGGATGCTTCATTATCCAGTCTTTGCGCATGCTGTTTTCCAAAGTGGGAACATGTGCCCACAACGGCCGGTGAATCATTATGCCTCCTTTGGGTCCGGTCAAACGAGAGGTGGAGGCGGGGGTTATGCGGCAAGGGAAGTAGCAGGGTGCTCTAGTGAGACTGGTGGATTATGCGGAAGTCTATGGAGCAGGCACTAGATCAGGAGGGTATTAGGAGGCTGAGGCAGCAGCGTCTTCAGACTCCCTCGCCAATACACAGTCTCTTACTGGTTGACCGAGGAGGTCTGAGCAGAGAATGGCCTATCAGTTTTTTGTGCACCGCACGCTATTTTGGAAAGCGGGACTTTGCGTCTGCAGCCGACAGCAATGCATCTCGCCTTTACAGGTCCTCAGGGGTTCAGTCAGACGGCGCCTACGAAATGCAGGATCGGGCCCCTGGTATCGTCATGACGACCCGCGGTTCACATAGTAGGAAACCGGTCAGAAGCTTGGACTTGGTGGCTGAGTGGGGAACAATCTCGCAGTGAGGGAGCAGGGCTTGTGACGCGTGTCAGGTTGCAGACAGGAACCGGCGGTGCAGGATTCATTGGATTATAGCGTTCCACCCGTGAGGCTGCAAAGGAAGGAGTGTCTCATGCCGCTGAGTTAGCGCGTAGCATGGATGACCCACGATGGGTATGACTATTTCCAGCTTGCCCCGAGACACAACCAGCTATGTGAGATATTCGCAGGGCTATACTGGACGGCGCATGATCCACGTATGCCTTAAAACCCTAGGCAACACGTCACCGGAACTGGAATGCCGATCCTGATTTCTAGCACATAAAGTCTGCCTGCCTCCCACATCTCAAGATCCTGCAAGCAGCTCGATTGCAGTCTCCTTGATATCCTACCACGGCAATTTCCACAATCACGATTGCTGGTATCTTTTAGTCTGTTTACATCCTTGAAAATCACTCCGACAGGCCTTAGAAAGATGGTCAGCAACGAGCTCAGGGACAATGGCTACGAAGAGAGGGAGGAGTCAGCGAGGTCGATACTTGCTTTATTTATCTGTGAGGAGCCAGGATGTTCCCTATTCGAACTAATTCTAACGAATGGACAGGGAGAGACCTTCGTATGGATATTTCCGAACGGGATATTCATGTTAAAAAGCTATGCGGCAACGAGTGGCTGTGGAGCTACCGGTGGCAAATCAGGCGTGGGAGTGACTTCCACTGGCCTAAGCGGAACCTTGATCGTTGGTCTCGACAAGACAAGCTCGAGGTTATTCGAGCTTACAAGCGCAAAGATATCAGAGCTGTGAAGTTTAGGTATTAGCTCACAAGTTTGGAGAGCTTTGGACGGGTCAGATGTACATTGTTAGTGCGTGTAGCTTTTGCTGGTACTGCAATCCATGCGCTCATACGATCAGCAGATTCGTACGAATTTCAAACTCTTTACGATCAGCATTCCTCGTTAATCGACTAATCGAATTTATGCGACTATCTCTCATATCCCTGACCAGGTTCAACCAACGATTACTATGACGAGTGGATGGGGCTGATAACCATGGGGTGACATGCAAACGGCCAACCTGGCGTCGACGTACGGGAATCAGGGACGGTGGAAGGAGGCAGAGGAGCTAGGGGTTCGTTCGATCCAATGCTTAGATCGAACGACCCCAAAGTTCACCCAAAGCTATTGAGCCTCCCTAATTCCTGTTCTTCCTCGCTCTTCCACATGATCGCCGATGGCGCAAACATAATGGCCTCGCCAGTTCGAAGGCTCAGTATCGCCTCGAAAAACTCGTCTGCACAGTTGCGTTTTTCTTGCTTACTTACAATGGAGATGTGTCTGCGTAGAGCGCTGAACCACTCGGGGCTCGAAAAGCGGTGGATGACTAACAGAACAGAGGTCGATAAGCTGTGAGGATATAGTAGGCTCTTGAGTTGAGATTATAACACGCACACTGAAGTGCCGTTGTTGACGGATTACTGTCAACAGAGTTTCGGTCAAAGCCTTTGAGGCAGGTGTACCAGTCATATACTGCGATTTATTAGCAACTACCAATAGACTATCTGGGTATAATTTTGGCGAAAAACACGGGGGTTTAGTGTTGCACCTAAAGCTTAAAGTTGTACTTACGGTCCCACGCGGAAGCTCTTTGGGCGCGGCTTGGCACACACGTGCCCCTCCTACATCAATTAGCCGCCGTATCCAACTTCCCTCCACAATTTTCCATCATCAACAAATCCCACCTCGGCTTTATTGCATGCACAATCTGCTCTTTGCTTCGAGACCAGTGATGGATATGACATCAACGATAACCTTGAAAGCGCCAGTCCGAGTTGCTATCGAAACCTCCCCGGAGGTTATCGACTCATACAGCAGCGACCAGCTGATTGAGAAGATTGTCGAGCGAGCACGTACCTCCAATGTCACCATACGGCATTTACTCACAAGAATTGACCGCAACGCCTTTATTACCTTCGATTACGGTGTACCTGACGATGATAATGGACCTCAAGTATTCCGATTAAGGCTACGTATGACCGAATCTGGTCTGTCTTGCGACAAGCTCTCCGGCGGAACGCGCTATGTGGCCTATGTGAATAGTATCGTGGAGGGAAAAAAGAGGACAAATATTAAATATGGCTTGGGATTTCCTAGGGTAGATGATGTTCGGAAGAAGGCGCGAGCAATAGGGATGTCTTCAGGCAAGTTTATACTTCCACGCTGCGAAATCTTGATAACTAAGTCGCGAACCCAGGCACCATCACCAATCACTTCGGTGACCAGTAGAAGGAGGTATGATGGATCCTTTATTGAGGCGTGATTATTAAACCCAAAAACGCTACATAGCAGAATAAAGGATACATGCAGCCCTCAATCTCGTTGTCTTCAGGAAGAGTTCGACTCCGGAGTAGGGTAACTCTCTTGTGCACAATCTGGACATATTTTCCCTTTGTTCTGGGTCTCCCCAAGTAGGATTTCGACAACGCCCTTGCGCACATACATTCTCCCAAATATCTTCGTCAGGACAGCCGCATTTGTATAAGATAGTGTGAACGTTGTACATAGCGTGATTCGACAATCTTTATTGCATGTAAACATCCTTGAGTTCGTCACTTGGCTTGAGGTTTTACGTACAGTCTGTCCAAAACACAGCACTTTTAGTTGTCTTCCCGTCTGTTTGTGAAACAGCTGGTTTTTGAATAGGTCACGTTCGGTAATTGAGAGGCTACAATTTTGTGCCTGGAACTTAGCGTTCATAGACTTGAAGACTGGGGAAATGTGCAAATACCTCTTGTAATCAGCTGAAGTCTCTTTGAGACAACCAAAAAAAGGCCAGTTGACTACACTCGATGTTTTATACTGTATAACGCTACCAGAGAAGACGTAGTAGAGAGAAGCGGAAAGAAAGCGGAAAGGGACTGAACAGCTCATCAATGAGCTTCTGCAACATCCCTGTGGACTGTTCTGAGGCAACCAACCATGAAGGAACAACGCTGCAACGTGCAAAGGGCCCGAAGTCGCCGGACCATGTTGCCCTGCAAAAGCCAGGTGGTAACGCGGCTGAGGCATTACAATCTGCGGGTAATAGAATGAAGGGGCAATATCTAGCAAACCTGGACATCGACGCCCTCTCTATCCCGACTTACATTGAACACCTGATCTCATCCAGAGCCTCTTCTCTGGAGCCTCTTCTTCCTGCGGAGCCTATTCTCCTCAGGAGCTTCTTTCTCCTCCTGATCGTGGCCTACATTGGATCCCCGTCCTCACCCAGAGCCTTCTTTCTCCTCAGGAGCCTGTGGACAAAGCAGGCCTCCGAATCTGGTAAATTGGACAGCCTATAAACAAAAACATCTAAGATCGGACGGAATAAAATCAATGGCGTAATTTCAGCACCCCTTTTTGATGGGCTTAACCTGTTTTTCATGCAATACATAGTATACTATGAGGCTTATCGTATCGAATGTGTCAAATGTACTACGGGCAATTGTATTTCCGATGGTTGCCATTCTTGTTTGACAACATAAGCGCCACTATCTTTGGGAAATAGGGAGTTAAAAAAGCACGGCTGAGAGGGACTCCCCGCTTTGGGACTAGGTTCAGTAAGAGGTATCTTGTAGATGATGCGTCTGTCTTTCCCAGATGTGTCTGCCAAATATCACAGACAGGGTGACGGACTTCCCGGCGCTCACAGCGCAGAACCGTGTGCTTATTCAAGATCTTCAGCAGGAAAAGTATGCCAGCATTATCGCAAACCTGGGTATATAAAAGAGAGAAAACAGACGCGCCGGGCCATGCCCTCTAAGAAAAAACGCCATCGCCTTGCCCGAAATAGCATTTATTCACCACCGCGTCTCTCGCTCTTGTCCCCGGCGTCTTACTCTGCTCTCGCGCGCTCTATCGTCCGTCTTCCTCTGCAACATCAGTTATCTCGACCCGACTCGAATCTCTGTCTCAGTTACATGATTGAACGACTGTTCTCAAACTTGGGTGGTGTTCCGCTAAATTCCTCTCCCACTCCTCGATCACTAACCCGTACAAAATCGTACGGGTTAGTGACTAAGCGACAGAGTGGAGACATCACTAAATACCAAAAGAATATAAGTCTACGCCCTTCAGCTATGATTGCTTTATATTTCTGGCTATTCTCAGCGAGGCTGATTCAGATTATGAAAGCCTTCTCCTGACCATGTCCTAAGACATATCTCCTCACCTCAACTACAATTGGCTCCTCAACAATACAGATATGCGTGCATTTCCTCAATTTCGGCGCTTTTTCGAGCTTTTCATCAACGTAGTCTGCAGTTTCACTG